>DWAN01001054.1:0-19387 GCA_018230445.1 Heliconius hewitsoni
CTGCCTACCCTGCTATGTGCGGGATACAGCGTGAAGCTGATTTGATTTGATTTTTTGTTTAACTAAAGTAGTTCAATTTATAATACAGCATTTTAAGTAGATATGTATGTGTTTTGTCAGTTGGTGTTGATAATATTCACATTAATTAAGACATAAAAAATATTTTTTAAACGTAATTTAATAAATTAAGAAGACTAAAAAAATAAGCATTTAAGAATCCTTATGAGTAGTTTATAGCGTCCGACATAAGTGCATTAGATCAGACTCGTCGTAATTCAACTCTTATACCATTGTATGCAATCAATAATGAAGACTCCTTGACACTATACAATTTTTTCACATCAATATTTAATCGGTCCTACCTGGACTAGTAATATCAAATTAGGTTACGACCTCATTCTCAAACTCCCTATGCGTCACTCATTCACGAGCCTGCAAACTGCACGGTAGCTTTAATATAACAATTTGCAAATTAATAGACTTTATTATAGCTACTTCAAAATAATTACAATGTTTAAAATATCCATTGAAACATGGTAACACTTTCTGTCAAAATATTCAAAATGATATATAATTTGAACTCTCCAAATACTTAATTATTTGTAGGCGTACCAAAATATATAAATGTTTGTTGCTTTGCTGCTGCTGAAAAATGCTTTTTCCATTATTATAAAACATTAATTTGAGAATTTGGTATGGGGTTTGGTACAACGACTACAACGTACGACGTCTAAAGAAAGTAAAAAAAATGCAACTTTTTTTTTCAACAATTTTTCTTTTAGTTATGAGAACTTAGTTTTTTTTTAATTATTACAAATTAGCCCACGTGGTGATTAGAGGACCAGCTTAAATAAACAAAATCTTGTGCTTATTTCTATTGGGACCATCGTGGTGCAACGGCAAAATGTCTGATTGTAAACGTGACGGTTGTTGATCCGATTCCTACTCCGATTTAATTATTTTACAAGCCGAAACAAGGTTCCCCCATTGAACACGCAACTTGAAAATGGGGAGGTGAGGGAATTCCTGGGTGTCTTATCATTAGGTTTCTCTCTCTCTGACTACCATTCTATGTAGGTGCAAGATACAATGTGAACTTAAAAAAACATAATTACATAAAATCATGGTCTAATTAAATTTAAAAAAATATATTTATTAGAGTTATTTCTTTGAATAAATATTTTACGTTAATAAATTAACGACCAAAAGCGAGCTGTTCTATCAATCAACTTTAACCTGTCACCAGTTCGCATGTTACACATTTAAAATGACCAAAGGAAAATGCTGGGTCAACACGCTTTTGCATACGATTTTTCATCTTTCACCTCAAAATAAATAAAAATTCTAAAACATTACATTGTTTACTTAATTCCACGTTTATGCCTATTAATATCTCGGAGCATAATGACTTAATTGATGAAATGTTAAGAAACGTAACTTATGCATGTGCAATGTTCTTAATACAAGATTAAAGGGAGAAAAATATAATAAAAAGTATGACGAGAGAAAAATATTATAGAAGAAATTTCTTGTTGTTTGTTGCTTGTTTCTTGTCTTATTGTTGACCAATATACCTATAAGTACATAATTACACAAAATCTATAAATGCTTACTACTATCTTACATAGATTTTTTTTTATATTTCGTTATTTTTTTGAACATAAATCGAGGTACAGGGGCAAAAAGTGTGACTGTAATGCGACGGTTTTGGGTTCTGCTGTATGCGTAATACAGTGTGAAATTAATATAATTAAAAAAATTTGATTTATGAACCGAAGAACAACAGACACTAAAGGCTAAAATGTGAATATTGCATTAGCGCAATTCAATCATCTTCCACACGTCTAAAAATATAAATGTAATAAATAATCATCTTATTAAAGACGTCACCAGGATATTTAAATAAATAATTGTATTTGCTCCTTACTATTACCACTTAAAAGACTTTGTGAAACAAAAAGAAATCCATTCGTCGAAAGTAGTTATGCAGATAACTTTCCGGATATGAAAAGATTTTGTAGATATTCAACCTCTAAATTTTATACAAACTTTGTTAAAAACGCCATAGAATTGGATTTCGCCTATTGCTACCGTCCCTCAGTATGTATTATGTAATAGATTCTTTTCAAATGTAAAAATGTTTACGATATACGCATGACAATATAATCCAATAAGAACAAACTACATACAAATACAATCGATACCTAGTTTGTATAGTTTGTTTAGATAATACTTTAGTAATTAAAAAAAGTAACGTATATTTTAAATGCATTGTGCATTTAAGATTCTATAAATAAGTATCATATATAAATAAGATTTTAATGATCCCTAAAAGTCAATAATTGTCAAAAAGAAGTTAATAATTTTCTGAATACGTTCCTACGTAAGTATTACATAATTAGCCAATGTACGCATTAATTAATTTACTACCGCTCTTAAGTTGGGTTTTCCCAATTTTAACACATTATGCTTTCGAGAAAAAATCAAGAATAAGAAACAATCCTGAAATCAAGTCCGCCCAGAAATTTAGAGCTAGCTTCAGAGCGACATAACTCATCAGCCGTACTGTAGTCTGTAATTAATAAAAAGATAGCTTTACTCTTTTAAAGAGATCCAGTAAAAAAAGCGTTGACATAAAACAAAACAAATAAATATCTATTTACATTATATAAAACTCAATATAGTTTTTTATTTAAATATTTTTATATTGAAAACAGAATACAAATTTTATAAGCATAACGGTTTTAAAAGGAGTTAGTTAACAATTTATAGCATTACATTTTTTTTCTAGCAACATTAGTTTTCTTACAAAATTACTGTTTTGTTCTCCAATCATATACTAAGTGTATTAATATTACATTAAAGTGTAATATAATATTTATGTAAACACAATATTATTCCACATTTTCATCTCAATACAAAGATCCTACAAACAAACCCAGCCATAGACGAAACCATAAACTAAACGTGAATGGAATGTCAGAGGAGAGGCAAAGGCAAACCAAATCACGAATGCGGAATGAAAATGACTGACAATGAGTAATGAATGAGGAATGACGGATTGTGATTGTATACATTCAAGATACCAATCACAATTCGTGACGGACGATTCGCTCGACAGCTCATCTTCGTAAATTCATAGTGCAAATAACATTAAAATCTTCAAATAATACAGTGCTAATTATTACATCTTATTAGAAGAGATGTGGGACCCAACTCATGTCCAAGTAACAGTGCAACGAGCGAAAGGCTTACTTATTAAAGGCAAAAACGGTACAAATAACTGTTTCGTTACAATCTCTCTGGCCAAAGAAAAATTTCAAACTTCTGTAAAACATAAAGCTACGGAGAATGTCGAATGGTATGAAGAATGCGAATTACGAATACCAAGTCAAGGGAACACTGCTGAAATTGCTTTAAAAATTTACGACGAAGATTTTGTTAAGGATCACTTATTAGGTCAGGTATCGATTCCGTTAAAAGACCTCGATGTCTACGAACGACCAAGAAACCGATGGTATACGTTGCAAGGAAAAGCAGGGAAAGAAAATGATAAAAATAGGGGTGAATTGGAAGTGAAAATTGGTTTTACAGTTAAAGAAGGAAGTTTAACAGACCTCAGCAAGAAAGAGAAGCATAAGTCATCTCTATCAAGTATTGCTCAAAACGTGGGAGGTAGCCTTATGAGTATAGGAAGCATTGAAAAGAGGAAAGGAATTAAGAAATTGGCAAAAAATTTGGGATCTAAAATGAACCTAACAAAAAAAGACAAAAAAAGTGAGTCATTATCATTAGGTGGCAGTGTTGGTAATCTTCGTACTCCAGTAATATCTACTCCAGATACATCTACCCCCAAGAGAACATCAGGTGAAGCAGACCCTGGTGTTATAAGCGAAGATGAAGATGAATTTGCTTTTGATGATTTGTCACATAAAAGTTCTGGAAGTTCTCTCAATGTACAAAATTCATTTGCACCCAGAGGTATTAAATATACACCATCCCCAGTTAATGCATCACTAGAAAATTTAGGTGGTGGGGAATTTTTACGACGATCTACAAGTAGCAATTTGGCTATTGCAGAAAAATCAGCACCTCTCAAACCTGTTCGTTTAAGCCTTGACACATTTACGGCCCCACAATTACCAGTGCAGATTCTTGACAAGGATGATGAGTGGTCACAAAAATTGTATTCCAGAAAATCTATTAGTCAAACTATGATAGACAAAGAAAAGTCATCAAGTCTTGAAAGAAATAAGAAATTGGATAGTCCTAGTTCGTTGAAAGAAAAGCCTAGTCCAAAATTTTTCAAAAAGTTTGGTAGTAGTAAACCAAAAAAACTTCTTGAAGAACGAATTATAGTTGGGGAAGAAAACATTGTAGAGGAGGACACTATAAATCCTGCTTTTAATAATATACCTAAAACCGTGTTACAACAATTTAATGATATGACAAGGGAAGATCTTATAGTCATGATATATAATTTACAAAAAGATGTAGAGTCTGAAAAGAAGAAAAATAAGGATCTCGAAAACTATCTAGATGATTTATTGCTAAGAGTAATGGAGACAACACCAAGGATCCTTCAAAACCCCTATGTTAGAAATAAAAGTATGCATATTAGAAACAAGTAAAAGATGTCTGTTTATAATATGGAATATTGTTAAACTTTGTTGAATTTCACTTCATTTTCATATATGAAAGACTTTCAATAACAAATAATTATTGATTACCTATTTTTAAATTGGAAAATAGTGACTTTAATTGTGCCTTAATTGTTTACAAAATCTGTGATATCACAGTGGAATCAAATTTAACATATAGAATTGATAAAATAGCTTTATCTTATATATCATTGATTAGATGAAAAAATAGATTTCAAATATACATACATATTTTCCACAAATTACAACATTAAAGCAATACTTTTAATATATTGTGCCAAAATTTGAGGACAGTATGTTATAGTTATAATTTAAAACAATTTTCTGTCAATATAAATAAATCTATAGTATATTTTGTATTACAAAAAATACTCTTCATAAATACTATTTATTATTATATTAAGTACCACTAAAATATATTATATACACTGTTCTTAGATATTTGATGTTAAAGTGCAAATAAATTTTATGTATAGCCTTTGTGCAATAACATGTTACTGTATGCATATATATAATTATATTAAATATAGAAAGTATGTAATAATATTAATAAATATTAAGTCATTATTAAATTAAAAACTTTAGTGTTAAGTATTTAAAATTGTTCTATGAATCATATAATTTAAGCTGTAACATAATTTCCCAGTTAATATAGGTATAAAGTAAAATTTTTACTGTTTTTAAAATATTAGTTAGTTACATTTTGCTAATAAAAAAAAATAATTTTCCTGTCTGTTTAAATTATCATTATACACAAGAAAAAACTAATTAATATTAAACATATTCATTTTGCATGAACTATTTAACTTATTTTATTCTAATGTTAAGATTCATTGTTTGCAATTACTAAAAACTACTTACTCTTAAGTCACTTTAGTATTCTAAATATGTTAAGAGAAAAGTACGTTTAAAAACATTTTTAAAGTATTTTTTACATTATTGTTATAGAACTACTGTACTGTATTAAGTAATATTGTGTCCATAGAAATTAATAAACTTTTTTTTAATACTAACCATTGATGTTTAATTACATATATTTTAAATTAATTACTTTACTAAATTTTGTGAAGTATTATAACACAATATTTGCTGAGGATAAATAGTTTATCAGAGACGAATACATCTGAAAGTAAATGTGAGAGTTCTAGGTTTAATTCAGGTGAATATTCACCTGAAGGTTCAGGTGAATAAAGTATCATCTCCTCACCCTAGTAAGAAGACAAAGCATTATTATCACTTTATTTGTAAACCACAATATATCGAATTAACATAGAAATATTTATATTAAAAACAAAATGCAAAATCATGTTGTTCATATTATTCAAGTACTCTGTAAAAATTAAATTAGCTTCACGCTGTATCCCTACTATCTCAAAAATTGTACTCTGTACTATCTCAAAAATTGGGTAGGGCTAGGGAAATGGATTGTTGTAGCACTTGGTTCCTTCCAACTACTCTACAAGATACAGTGCAAAGGAAAAAATATTACTTGGATTTTTAATAATTAAAAGACAGCAAGTATAATTGAATATTTGTATTTAAAATTATAAAAAAATATATAAATATTATTTGTGACGACGGCCCTTCACTGGAACTGGAGCAACAGGCGCAGATGCAAATGTTTTCTGAGACAACTTATTCATGTAGTAAATAGTTATAATTGAGAAAATTAAGCTGCAAAGAAAAGATAAGTATAATAATATTGTATTAAGACCATAATATTAGACAGTAAAATAAGATAAATTGTCCGTCACTCTGCTATAAAACAAAGTGTAGCAGTGACCATCTCCTTTATTGCTCAACATCTCTTTCCTGCCTAACTATATAAGCAGGATACAGAACAAAGCTGTATAAATAAAAAATCTAATATGACAAAAAATATTTGTACCCATTATTTAATATAAACCTATTTGTCAAAAGATGAACTTTTTTAAGCATATTTATTCTGTTGCTTGTGTAATACAAATGTACTACCTTCTATATATATATATATTTTTAAATAAGTTGTGCAGACTAAAAAATAAATATATTATTATAAACATGTGATACAAGAAACATTGATCAATACTATCATGGGACAGCCAACCTATATTCATCTTCCCATTTAAAGGACTAAGTTCACCTCTTTCATGCAACATAAAAAGTGGAAAGTGGAGAATGGAGTATTCTAGATGTTAGCACTAGGTTCTTTCTGTCTGCTTATGCAGTGTGAATACTGAAAATATATATAATTGTTACCATGTAGTAAAACAAATCCTGTGAACCATTCCTGATGCAATTGTAGAAATCAGCATTGATATTACTATCTCTGGTAATTTCAATTGGAAATTCTTTCCAAATAGTGTTGCTTCTAAATTTCCTATTGCCTGTTTTTCTATTAAGGATTATATATTAATTAATAGTATGTATAGTAAATATTTATCATCAAAACACCAGCACGTAGTGAAATATATAAATGCTGAACCTATTTTTTTTTATTTATTTCTTAAAAAAACAGTTTTTGTTGTAATTGTATTTGAAAAGGATACGGTAACAAAGAACATAAACATAACAGAACCCAAATATCCTCCAAATATAATTGTAATTGGCGATCTAATTAAAAGTGGTTTGTACATCTGCATTCCAGAAAATATCAACAAGGTTAAGATCGATGATAGCACGAAAGACGTGGCACTGTTTACCGCTGAAAATAAAAAAAAATGTTAGTTTATTGTTTTATATCAAATATATGGTATTGTGTTTTACATACCCATTTTCAAAACAATGATTTTCTGTTAATATCAAAAACTTCTATAATAAAATATACTGCAAGCCGGTATTTCTAAAACTTGAATCTCGGCAACAATAGATAGGGGGCGTTACTTATCATTCACTAAGTTCACTGTCAAAGAATAACTATCACAGATTAAACAAAACAGTCGAAGATTAGTGTTAAGAAAATAGACAAAAATAAAAGAAAAACCTAAAATCAGGTCGTCAACCGTCTACAGCTGACTTCATATGGTGGGTGAACTATAAGTTTTCTTTTTACGTCTAATCAAATGTTGCTTCTTTTTTTGCCTGTTAGTCGACAAAACACCAATTTCTTGCTTGACATTTTTAAGTAACGTTTAAGTACTCTAATGCAATACTATTTCAATAGTGTTTACATGATAAAGGGATATATTATGTAAATAAATGTGCCGTCTATTCTTCCCGTAGAGATCGTAAGAGGCGATCAAGACACAAATTTTAAGAGGTGGACAGTAGTATCTTCCTGTGTAATATAACATATACTGCAACACGCAGTGCCAGGCGCAGTGACTATGGCAACAACCACATTATGATAGGCACAAATGTACCTCAGTCGACAGCGGCAATGGTCATGACGGGGCAGGGGGTGCTAAGAATCGTCAGCAGAGATTGGCTGTGGAAAACTAAAAAGACCTCTGCGCCTGGCAACATGTACCAGGACACTGAGAACCAACGAGAAAGTAACTGGAGCTGAGAAAAAAGGTGGACAAATTAAAATAGAGCACCATAGGATTATGCGAAGTCCGAAGGTAGGGAAAAGTAAGTTCCAATACACACTTTCACGAGGAGGGCGAACATTTTTCTCAGAATATCGAAACGGTATTCACTGTGAAGGTCATACCGATCGTCACACCCAGACGAAGAACCTGAAACTACGTATGAGATCTTCATTAGAGCTATACACGCCTTAAAGACTTATTTCACGGTGGTTATGGAGCATTACAAAGTAAAACAAGGGACGTGAGACGGCGACGCGCAGAAAGTAGGTCGCTTTAGGCGTCGGACTTTGAGGAACTTCGAAAGGTTAAAAGGCAATTCGTATTTTTTGCAAATAATTTATCAGAAATAAAATTAATAAAAAAAAATAAAACAGTGAAATGACTTAATACTACTTTGACTTTAAAATAAAGCAAAGCTTAATTTTTTAAAATATTTATTGCAAGATTATTGTTTGACATAAATAGTCACTTTACATTAGTTAAAAGAGTTTAGTAAAAATCAAAATATAATTGACATAATTTAAAAAAATAGTACTACGCAAGCAATATGAAAAGTATTGGTTATGCTTACGGTGGTGGTAGTTAAGAAGTAAAACTGAATAATTCTTCTGTATTATACAATCCGTTTTTTCAAGTTTTTGAATTTTCAAACTTGGCCTGTCAACTTTGACATAATTAGGAATATGTACCGGTGTATTATCTATTATACTTGAATTATAAATTATATAATTAATGATTTATTGTATTATGTACTGTATATGTTGTATGTATTTAATATTTTAGAAATCATGCTAAAGACTATAATGTACTTACATGATATATTTTATAAATGGAACAGTCTGCAAGAATATACAATGCATCTAAAATAATCTGAGATCGTGGGAAATTATAAGTAGCAGAAAAATATAATTGAACATTAATAAGCAACATTTGACATTACATTAAAGATGAATTCGTTATCAACATTTGATCAGAGTCCTGAAAACATTTACAAAGTGATAACTGATAAGTGTATAATGAATACGCACTTCATCGTAGTATATTATTTTTAATCTGAAATAACGCAAATAAAATAATAATGTTAACCAGAACACGAGTCTTAAATAACTTTTGCTTAAAAAACGCCAACAAGTTATTATATCGTACAACCGTAAGTTTTAGCTATTATTTTATAAGTTTTTATTAATTTATATTTTTGTCCATGACCATCGTAACATATATTTTCGTAATAAAAATTATTACAGAGTAATCTACCAACAGAATTACGAATTTATGAAGTTGGTCCCAGAGATGGTCTTCAGAATGAGGCAAAATTTGTGCCCACTGAAATAAAAATAGAACTGATACACAAGATTGCCGAAGCAGGTATTAAAAATATTGAATCTGCAAGGTAGGATAAACGAAAATAAGATAGCTAGTATTTTCTATTACTTTTTCTTTAATTTATATTTGAAATTTAACAGTTATGTGAGCCCTAAATGGGTAAAACAAATGAGTGATGGAAGTGAAGTTATGAAGAATCTCAAAAGAAAACCTAATGTAAATTACCCAGTACTAATACCAAACTTAAAAGGATATGAAATAGCTGTAAGTTAATATATATAGATAATTGTAATCATGAATAATATATTTTGAGACCATTAAGGTGCAGCAGCACAGCTTTTGACTGTAAATATGACAGTTGTGGGCTTCATTCCCACTCAGAAAATGTCAGAAACTATTTTTATTATCTCCCTATGGTAATGTAACGAGAGTCAATGAAATATTGTTAAATGGTGGAACCATTTAACAATATTCCAAAAATTGAGCAAAGAGTGGAGGAATGGAATGTCTTAACAATGGGTTACCCCTGCCTTCTCTGCTACAGTGTATCCTGATAGACTGTGAAGCCTGAGAAAAATCATACAGTTTATAAATTTATTGTGTATTATTTTAATGTGTTATAATTATTTTACACAGAAACAATGTAATATTGAAGAAATAGCAATATTCCCTGCTGGTTCAGAAGGATTTTCACAAAAGAATTTAAATTGTTCAGTAGAAGAGGGTCTTAGAAGATTTAAATTAGTTGCTGATGAAGCTGTCAAAGATGGTATGAGAGTAAGAGGATATGTCTCATGTGTTTTAGGATGCCCATACGATGGAGCAATTGTACCTAAGAAAATAGCTAAGGTAAAACATATTTTTATATGTTTTTTACCTTCTGTATCCTGTATCTATCCAGGGCAGGTTAAAAACTTGTCTTAAGACACTCCGTTCCCAAATTCAAAGTCTGCCAAATTTTCTGGATATTGTGTAGTTGAACTCAATGCCGCTTTTTGACTTATTACAAAGTGAAGAAATGAAAATAATGCATTCTCTGTGATTATTGAATCCGCAAGCATTGAGTTGCAAAATCAATCACTGTTGTGCCACAACGGCTTCTAACTTAATACCTTGCTTTCTATATATTTTTTAATTATTCTGCTTTTTTTTCATATATTGAAACTCAATTATTGTGGACTTGGCCCTCACTTGCAGGAATTCATTATTTTCATTTTAAATACTTCTGTTTCCCCTTTCTGGTAAGAAGACAAAATGAGGTCAGTTCTGTTACTAAACGCACAATGAGTCAAAAATTACACAGGGCATAAGGAATAGAGATTAAAAATTATTTAAATTAACATTTAAAATAGTAACTTATTTTAGATAACAGAAGAATTATTTTCAATGGGTTGCTACGAAGTATCACTTGGTGACACAATCGGCGTAGGCACCGCTGGCTCAGTACGAAAATTAATGAAAGAAGTATTATCTGTAACATCACCTGATAAACTAGCCCTTCATTTCCATGATACATACGGACAGGGATTGTCTAATTTACTTGCTGGATTAGAGGTATATATTTGTGATAATTAATTATAGGGTAAAGAAACCCTTTTTTTCTTTTTTTTTCTATTTTTTTTTATTATTTCTTTTTTGTACCATTAAGAATATTGCATTAGACATTACTTAAAACTAGATTTGTAACTACATACATCCAGCTCCTATACTTAAAAGAGTTCCTTTATGTTCCCAACTTGACTATACTATATATAATCACGATAATTAGAGCATTAGTTAATACCAGCTAATACGAGCTGCTATGTTTAAATGAGAAACACAATTTTTGTTCAATACACATACAAACACTAACTAAAAAATAAAATAATAAAATCCGTATAATCTTAAAAAATAACGTCCGACATTTATGTCGAAATTTTTGTCGTAATCCATCGTACCATAATTTTTGTTTGCTGATTTCAGAATTAAGAGTTTTTTCTACACTGTTTCCTTATTGCGCGGCATACCACCTATAATTTTTTAACTGTGCTGCATTTACCAACAACACAATTACATACATTCAATTGATGCCGTCGTGGCCCAAGGGCACAAGGGTGTGACTGTAACGCGAGGGTTGTGGGTTCGATTCCCACTCGAGGAAATGAAATATTTATTTAAATTTATATTTTGATTTCTTCGCTCTAGTGTCGAGTGCCGCCACTCAACACGCAATGCCTCCAAAATTTGGTGGATAGTGGGGAACGAAGTCTCTTAACATTAGATTCCCTCTGCCTACCATGCCGCGTGCTGGATACAGCGTGAAGCTGAAGAAACATACATTCAATCACGATAAACTTATTTTCATAAATTTGAGAAAATGCAAGTTCTACGTTCTGCATGCGAGGATTCCATTGGCACCTAGGGTGTCCCCCTCGACCTTAAATTATTTTAATTTTACATTTTCTCGAAATGTATAAACCTTTAGTTTTTATAGCATTTAATTTAGATTAGAGATCTCCAAAAAAAATTCTTTGATGTTGGAATAACTTTCACTCGTAAGTTTAAAATAAAAAAAGGAAATATATTACCTTGGAATTTTTCTTTATTTTTTGTCACAAAATGCCTTATTGTGACTTGTTTATAAAAGATAGATATAATGAAATTGAATGTTTTTGTAGTACGAGGTACTTACATATATTCAACTATTTTTGCAGCGCACGCGCTTGAAGCAATTCGATTTTGTTCATTATTATTGTTATTTCGTTATTTAAAGCTAACTAACAATTACACTCTGATGTTATATAAGCCTATAGCCCTCGAGGAATTGCAGCTTTTATACAAAACAAAAAAATGTAAATCCGACCAGAAGTTCCAGAGATCTTAGCGTTTAAAAAAACAAACAAACAAACTGATGATGGCACTTATCAGTTTTCACTGTATCGTGCAGTACTCTAGAGTGCCGGGTAATTAAATTTTTGACCGACTCCAATAAAAACCTAAGTTCTCAAATTATATTTTTTGTTTGTTACCTCAGAACTTTTAGCTGGGGGGGAACCCATTTTGATTATTTTTTTTTAAAGTTGATGCTTTCTGTGTGACCCTATTTCACCATTGTAATTTCGTCCTATTCTGCCGGTCCTTGAGAAAACCATATAAATCTTAAATCTGCATTAAGTACGTGTGAGAGTGGGCAAATAACTCAATATCATGTCAACCGATTTCCATTATTCTTTTTTTTTATTGGAATGGAAGATGTACTTCAAGAGTATTTGTCGTAGTCGAACATGATGATGATCAATTTGAGAACAGAATGAGAACTTTACTCCCAAATGGATGATCAAATGGTGATCATCATTAGAAATCTTATAATGAAGACGAAAGTCACTAGGAGATGCTCTTCAATGGTTGCAATTTAGACTTAATTAATTTAGATTCATGAAAATTTTGCATCCATATGGATTTTGAGTGCGTTTACAAGCTTTATGATGACGATCATAGGCAGTAGAGGGAACTCCTCAACGATTAACAACAGTTTTGTTGGGCTTATTTCATACTGTTCAATATGCCAAAATGTTCAAATCATACAAAAATTACCTTATTGAGATTGTAGTTTTACATACGACGATCATACCTGCTCATACGAGAATAATCTTTGTTAGTTTTACCCATCACTTAAAATAGTAAAATACGAATTTTGTTACGAAAAAAACCGATCAAACTAAAAAGTAAAAAATAAATTTACTTAACGTAATATAATACGTACTTTGATTTATTTAAACCAAAAATCATAAAATAAGTATTTAATAATTTTGAAATCGGTGTCAAGCTAATGCTGCAACAACCTTACTACAATATGAAATCACTAAGCCTGTGCCTTAAATATTGTTTTTGTTTGTATTTTAAAATTAGTAAACTATAAATCTGATTTGAACAAAAAAACGGAATCTTAATATTTTATTAGACGAAGTTCATTCAATTCGAAAATTTTGGTTTATGTATCGATTCTTGTCATGATAGAAAAAACTGGTTGAAATTGGCTGAAAGCACAACAAAAGTGATTGTCTTTTTGCAATATTAAAATGATGCGTCGGCCATACTTTAGTTCTCGTAAATTTTAATAAAGATTACCTCGAGTTGACATGATAACAAAGATTTATTGCTTGTGAGATGAACCGTAACTTTCTTTGGACATGACCTCTGTTCACTGTTTATTGTTGCTATATTTTTTTTTACTTTGCTTGTTTTCATATTTTTGTTTATGTTAAACAAAAGCAGTGAAAATCAATAAAAGTAATAGTAATTTACTATAACAACATTCTGAATCAACATAACAATTTGAAGTCTAAGAAATAAAATCTACAGCATCGTATTATTTTATAACATCTTTTTTCAATTTAATTCTGATGTGTACACAAAAGAAATCAGAACAATAAATTACTTACCGGAAACGGAACTCAGGAAGTAAATAAGAATCTGACCAATGATTTGTTTGAAAAAGCATTATAAAAAGAGAAAAAACTTAAAAACAAGAAAGAAGTTTTTAGCGAAATATTGTGCGTTCTTTAAACAATATAACTCTACTACACGCTCGAGTTGTTTTAACTTTAAAAAAATCATAAAATAATTTACCGTAATTATAGAAGAAAGTGGGGCATACAACAATTAGTAGATGAGTGAACGGTTTTCGATGTTTAATTTTCCATTAAAGGTAACCATAAGAGTAAGGATATTTTTTAACAAACCTAAAAACAATTTGCTCCCAAATGATTTATACACTGAATAGTGGACGAGATAACACACAACAGACTGACAATATAAAAATAAGAATATGAGGCTCTTATTATTAAATAACAATTCAAAACAAAAATAAAAAAAAATCAATGAACAAATAATTTACGTTCAATTGTGCTTATTTACATTTATATATCTCTATCTATATCTTGTTTATATCAGGGTCAACGATATGTATTATCAAAAACATGAGCTGTGATGGTTGCATCATTCGTTCAATATAAACATATTATTATAGTGTAAAGATATCAATTTTATTTAGAGCAATATTTATACCAGCTTATGAAAATGATGCCAAATATAAATATTTTTAATACTTTATCTACTTAATTAACTTTAATTCAAATTAAATTTAATCGATGAATTGCCTCATTGTAACCTTTTCCGTTGCAAAGTTCCGAAGTGCTTACTCGCGATGATAGAGTAGATAGAAAATTTAAAAGCTACTGGAAGTATGTACCTAATACTTGCATCCAGGGAAAACAATCTACGCTATAAGGAACTAAATTTAAACGTTCTCATCATCTTCTCAGCCAGTCCAGCAAAATAAAAATAAACAAAATTGTTATTTAGTAAATTATTAAGTATCTATGAATCCTAAAAAATAATAGCCTAAAAAAGGGGATAAAAAGTAGTATAAAAACTGCTTGTTGAAATGAGGTATCATATGAAAGAGCTCTGGCTAAGCTAAGCCTGAATTTGAGAGAAAGCTCGGGACCTCCAATTTTTGTACGGAACACTTGGTGGGCGAGCCCGACTGGCGCTTGTCCGGTTTTTTTTTCACAATATTATCCAACTTTATCAGGAAGTTTTTATAATTTCGAAAATTGATTTGTATTCTCTATTAATGAAATAAAATAAAAGTATTTTTTTTACACTTTCGCATAATAAAAATGTACATAACTAAAATTTATGTATTTATAAATTATTTTAATGTTTTAAAATGGATTAGCAGGTTTACTCTAAACCGATAATCTACGTTTTTAATAGGTAGGTACTTTTTTACCACTGTCCATCGTTTTAGAATTTTTGCAGCAAATATCTAATGCTTATTTATTCAGAAACTAAAATTTAGATCAGTTACCAACCAAAAAAATTCCTTCTTTTATCACATCATATGATAATATTTTTGAAGAAAACACAAGATTACATTTACAAGACTTGATAAAAGTAAAAATATGTTTAAATGTGCCGTAAACGAACACAGAATGCGTGTGTAGTACGTAAGCGCACCCACTCGATGACGTCACTCAGATAAATTTAACCATTCTTGTTTTTGCAGTTCGGTATAAGGACTGTCGATTCATCTATCTCTGGACTGGGCGGGTGTCCGTACGCACGCGGCGCAAGCGGGAACCTCGCTACTGAGGACCTCGTATACTTCCTCTACGGTCTGGGAGTTAATACTAACGTGGACCTCGTGAAACTGATCGAGGCCGGCCGTTATATATCGAACTTCCTAGCAAAACCCACCGACTCCAAAGTGAACAGAGCTATCGGAGACAGGGTAAAGGATCACCGTGACATCATAAAAATGGCCGCGTGCTCACTTTAAACAAAGACAGCAAACAATGTCATAATTATATGTAAATATGGACAGATCTATGTATAAATAAATTTAATATTATCATATAATCCGTTTATTATTTGCCCATTAGCCCCGCCATATTTATCTGCAATATTTCAAGAATTTGTAATGATAAGTAACGAATTAAATTGAAAATTACAAAATGTACCTAATACCAGCAACCGATGCAACTAAAATGTATTGCTAGAGTTTATATAGATAAGGTGTTATGTCAGCGTGGTCGCGGTCACCCAACATACAGGTTTTTATCAATTACGATGCGGCGCGGGCGCAGGCGGGCCGCGGGGCCGGCGCACTAGTGCGTCGGGCGCGCCGCGAGCAGCTCGCTTTTATATTGAATTGACCTTATTTACTCAATCCGCTGTTCAAGTGAGGTCGATAACCTTTCGCTTATTAATTACTTAGTTTTTACATATCAGTTCGCATCGAGAGACGGCCCCGGCTCGTTTGTGTTTATGGCGATACACTGACTCCGACACCCGTGACAATGGTCGAAGTGAAGATAACGGAAGACGTTAAGGTTGGCGGCAACAATCCCTGCTTTATCATAGCTGAAGTTGGGCAAAATCATCAAGGTGACATTGAAATAGCAAAAAAGTTGATCCGGGCTGCTAAGGTTTGTGATGTTTTATCTATTTGTAGTAAATTAGATTTAAAGGTTATAAGTAAGTGTTTTGTTGTGACTTATGAGTCGGAAACAAAACAATGTCGGCTGACGTCTCGCGGGCCCGAATGCCTTGGACGCGTGTTTACAGCGAAATACATGTTAAAATTTCCATTACTAGAATGGTTTTAAAAAAATGATATATTTTTCTGTAAAACATGTTGAATTCTACTTTTCAATATTTATATAAATCATTCAGTGGTCAAACTAATAATTATTTACGTGTATACTTCGTCTTGGTACTTGTAAATGAGCAACTAAGCGTTTTGCAACTCACTGGTCATACCACTTTACTTTAAAATATTCGTCCTATCATTCCTAAAAGTTAGCAAATCGATGCTTCTTAATTAAATACTTCCAAAATAAACTGCTATGCTTTTACAATATCATTAATATTTTTCATATACCGACAAACAATTTACAACAACACCATAAGAAATTTAAATTAGAACACATAATTCATCAGATACATTAAGTTAATGGAAAATCTTAACAGCTTCTATACAACTTTTAGCATTATTGTGTTAAAAACGTACCTTAATGCTTTATGATTGTGATATTCATTGTCGCTTATCACGAAACAAAAGAGTATGAACAAAGAGATATTTTTAATGGCGACGTTTAAATATACAATTTTCAGGAAGCCGGCGCGAGTTGTGTTAAATTTCAAAAGACATGCCTAAAAGAGAAATTCACAAAGAAATATTTAGAACGGCCATATAACAATCCAAACTCTTGGGGTGAAACGTATGGCGATCACAAGAAGCATTTAGAATTTAGTGAGAGCCAATACAGAGAACTTTTCAAATATGCACAAGAAGTTGGCATTATTTTCACTGCATCGGCCATGGATATGGTACGTAAAATGACGTAGACTATATATAAAGTTAGTATCTAAGTACTTTGAACGTATTTAAAATACGCGATAAATAAATATTATATTGTTTTTTATATATCTATATATTAGTAAATATAACAAAACAACATATTTTTATTTTCTGTTTATCCCTCGATACAGGTTTCTTTTGACTTCTTGGTAAATATAAAAGTGCCGTTTATAAAAATTGGTTCCGGGGATTCAAATAATTTATTATTCTTGAAATATGCCGCATCGAAGAACGTCCCTCTAATCATATCGACCGGGATGGTTGACAAGGAAGCAGTAAAAACTATTTATGACATAATATCAGCTCATCACAAACAATTTTGTTTATTGCACTGTATATCGGCGTATCCTGTGCCTTTTGAAGACTGCAATCTTACTGTTTTACAAGATTATAAAAACACATTCGATATCCCTGTAGGGTATTCTGGACAGGAAGTCGGTACTGCAGTGGCTTTAGGTGCAGTGGCATTGGGAGCTAAGGTAATCACGAAAATTATGATGATTTAAATTCCATACATTAGTCATTTCTTTTTTCATTTTATAATTAAATTTTTTCAATCATTTTAAATTTTTTACTCTAATAACAATATTTTTAACAGTGAAGTAAAAATAAAATATCATCCGTGTCAATAAAAATGATTAAAAAATATTACATAAATCCATAGATTATCCAAAATTGATATACCTACCTAATATTCAATCTTTGCGGGTGATATATGTTAATAATTACCCTTTAACTGAAATAAAAATATAACCGATAAAATGTTTTACATTTATAGGCATTTTCGTTGATCTTCTTTATTTTAATATTTTGATTAATTATTGGAAAAAGATAAAAATGTTTCTCCATATATTATTTTTAGGTATTAGAGAAGCATATAACATTAGATAAAACTATGAAAGGAACAGATCACATTTGTTCTTTGACTCCTCTGGAATTCCAGCAGCTTGTGAGAGACGTAAGAGTGATCGAGGCCTCCCTTGGAACTCCCATTAAGAAAGTTGTAACTTCAGGTACATTAAATATTTTTTTTAAATTTGTTATGGTAATATTTTTTATCGGGGATATGCAACCTCGGTTTCTGTGCTGTAGTATAATATTTTTTACGACAGATTACGATATAAATCTGTCAATATAAAAAATATATAGTTGGATTTTAACTTTACTTTTTTTCGGAATTATAAAAGAAATTAAAAAAACCCTTTATAAAAAAATTTCTTGTTGTTTCAGAAATACCATGCATTGACAAATTACAAAAGTCCCTAGTGATGGGTTGTACGAAAAACAAGGGTGAAATTTTATATCCTGGCGATGTGAAAATAAAAGTGGCTGAACCTAAAGGATTGAATGCTTTGTACTTTGAGAAGGTTATTTACAAAACGTTGGTGTATGACAAGAAAGAAGATGAACCATTAAACGAAGGCGACTTTTGCTAAATTAACATACTTTCAAATATTAACATAATCTTAATATATTAACTTCCAAGTTTACGAGATTCCATATAGAACATACTAATATTGTCATTTAATATAACGCAAATAAAACAACTGCTAAAGCAACATAACTCCACAATTACTTAAGTTTAACTATTGAGTGTGACATCAATCAAATTATTTGATTTTGACAGAAAACAGAACCAAATATCGAAAAATTATAAAGTTAATCCAACAACACGCAGGACGACGCTGATCTATTACCACAGTTATCCTTTTCTTATGACTTTGAATTGAATAAATTCTGATTAATAAATTAATTTTAACAGACGGTAATGTAGTTAGGTGTTCAATTATTTTTTAAATTTAGTTTATTTACAATTTTTAATTTTAATAATATAAATTGAACGGAAGCATTTAACAAATGTATACCTACTATTATAGAAAAAGTAATTTTAAGAAAGAAAAATTTTATTGTAAAAATGATATGTGTGTTGAGGCCAGTCGTAGCGCAGCGGCACGAAGTGTGACTGCAAAACCGACTGGTTG
>DWAN01001055.1:0-19383 GCA_018230445.1 Heliconius hewitsoni
ATATATATATATATATATATATATATATATATATATATATATATATATAATAAGATTTTGAAGTAAGGGCAGCTATGGCTCAGGGGCACAAGCGTTTGACTGTAAATGCGACTGGCTCTGGGTTCTCTACCCAAGGAATTGTAATATTTAATATTTTCATTTCTTCGCTCTGGTAACGAGGGAAATCGCGGCGCTGAGTTCAGCGATTCAACACATACTGTTTCCTCTTAACACCAGATTCCCTATGCCTACACTTTTAAAGTTGAGATAAAAAATAGAAAAAAAGATTTATAAGACAGTAATTAATCCTAATTTTAAATCAATCTATTTCGAAACAATAAATGCGACGGTTATTGAATAAATTTTAAAGTTAAAACTTACACAACACTATGTATACATATAGTACTTGTCTAAGTGACAAAATGCATTTTACACTGCACTTTCACACGAACGCAATTTGTACGCGGTGACACTGCCGGAAGCTGTCTCATCGACAGTTGTTCCACAGCCTGCTGTATAGTACGCTTACGCTACGCTACGCTAGTAATGGTCCAATTTTAGTTGTAAGCCAGCGATAGAAATGTAGGTTTTTATTGTTTATATGTTTTTTTTTAATTTACGCTGTGTCCCGCGTATAGCAGAGTAGACATAGGGATTTTAGGAATCTAGTGTGGATGTTCTCTGTTCCCGTTAAGACACTTCGGTTCCTCATTTTTCGCTTATTCTAGAGGCATTGGGTGTTGAATAGTGGATCTCAACACCGCGCTTTACCTCGTTACTAGAGCGAGGAAATGGATATATATATAATTCCTTGAGTGAGAATCGAACCCACTATCTGTCACATTTACAGTCGTACGCTTGCTTGTGGCTCAGTGCAACGATCGGAGAACTTAAATGTGTGGATATGGCGCTGATGGTATGTTCTAAAGATCTTAGTATATACATTTTTAAGTAAATATTTATAAAGTTTTATAAAATACTTAAAGAAAATTACTGTAACACCGTGTGTCTGTAACGTAATGATTGTGGGTTTCATCCCGATTTGAGGAATTGAAAATAGTTTTTTTTTTATATTATTCACCCGCGACAGAATCGAACCCACAACCGTCGTATTTACAGTCAAATGCTCTCCCACTGCGCCACGCCGGCCACATTTTATATTAATTAGTAAATAAAAAACAAGCCACGTTCATTTCCACCAGTAGAAAACCAGAAAAATCTGTCATTAGGCCCATAGAAAAGCTGGTATAAAAAAACCATTAACAAAGTTATAGGAACTTCTGTCTCCGAGGAATAAATTCAGCTCATTCGACGCCGAAACAAAATTTAGTACTGTTTTAAAAGAAAACGATTTATAACAATTTTCCTCTATTATGTTTACTTTAGAGATTTTTCTTTCTTAAATCTTTTGTTTTACGTTTGGTGTAGGTATACCTTGTGTCACATCTAATATTATAATTCTGAAGAGTATGTTCGTTTTGACCAGCTAGTCAGTCTCAGGAACTTCAACTTTAAAAAAAACATTTGTATTCAGTAATCCATTTGTCAAGAAAGAGTTTCATGTAACATGTGTGAATTACTCTAAGTTATTTCAATGTGGCTTCTTGCTACGTTCAACATTTTAAACGGAAAGTAACTAAATTTCATATGACAGCAAGTGGGGAACAGAGTGTCTTAACACTAGGTTCAAAGGGGCAAAGAGTAAACAAGAGCACCCCTTGAACCACCCAAGAACATCCCTTTGCTTAAAGCTAAAAAAAAGTAAACTCCAGAATTAAAATATGAATAAGTTCTGTAGCCTTAAAAAGTAACAAATACAATAAATCAAACTATTCCTCTACAAACCTTTATATTTCTTTATAAACTCAAAGTTATTATAATAAAACCGGTGACATTTAAAATCGTATCTTAATTGCGAGGTCAGAACATCGACAGTCGATGTTCTGACCTCGCAGCGACCTGATCCGTGCTGTGTTTACTTATCTTATTCTTAAATTAAAAGATAATATTTTTTAGCTCTACACTGTATCCCACATATACTTTGTGTTAAGACACTCCGTTCTCATTACGACACTTTTGTTCCCCAATCGCCGAATGTTACAGCGTTACATATCGAGTGGCGGAACTCATCGCCGTGGTTTTCTTCGTAACCAGAGCAAGGAAAAGAAAATATTAAAAGTTTTATTTGATCCCGCAGAAATGGGAACGCACAATTATGGCAAGGTAAACAAAGAGAATCTACTTAAAAGCACTCAATTGACTCGAAGACTACGGACTATGTAGTGATACATCTCTAATTTTTATCTAATGCTTCTTCTAAGTTCTTATTCCGCGAAATAAACAAAAGGATAGGCTCACCGAAGTCACTACAAAAATAAGTTTTCCATATATCCACTCGTATTCCGGGGAAAACGAAGCCCCATGGGACAGTGGATGGAAAAAAAATATATGGCTTTGTTCAAAGGGATTGTCGAGCGTTGGTTTTGATATGTTTAGAACACTTTCATCTTTGTTTTAAGATATGAATTTGAATAGTGGTTTTCATTTTTTTTGTCAGCTTCACGGTTAGCCAAATTCTGGAGGTATTGTGTGTTGAGTGGCGGAAAACAACGCCGCGGCTTACCTCCACACCAGAGAGAAAAAATGAAAATAATAAATATTTAATTTCCTCGAGTGGAAATAGAACCCTCAACTTGTCACGTTTAGTCACGCGTTATCTTTAATCTTTTTTCCGCATATAACAAGGTAAAAGGGTAAACCCAGTGCTAACACATTCCTTTTCCCGCAATAAGAGTTAAAAATAATTAATAATAAACAGAAAACAATAACTATATATGCATAATATTCGCTTTAGGAGAATATATATTTATTTTTCAAGTCCAATACTGTCTAAGTCCGAGTTCTAACAAAAAGTATATATGTAGTATATGTATGTATGTCTAGTCCTAAAGCCCTTTATCATTTTCAGATGTAGACTTTACTTTATTCAATAAAATATACAAAAATGTACAATTAAATAGTAAAGTATTAAAAATAGCTTGTTTTAAGTTATAACACAACAAAGTTTATGTTAATATTGACACCAAATATATAAAAAATTGCCTTTTATGCCCTGAATGTAAATCGAATCCACAACCCTCGTGATTACATTCAGACGCTCTACTGTTGAAAAGCTTCAAAACAATTGAATAAAATGAAGTAGAACATCATAATATATAAACCAAAATACTTCAACTTAAAACACATATAAATACCATATCTTATCTCAAAAAAGAAATACACACGAGAAATTATCCAACTAAACACCACGACTTCTCGTACTCTCTCGTTCGATCCAAACGCAGCATCCCGTCAAATCTGAAGGGGGTGGCGTTCAATGACCTCCACTCCACACTGCTCCCCTCGCGAAATGAATTTCTGGCTACAAATATAACTAGGAACTAGGTGCGCTCCCAACGTTGTTTAGACAAGGAAATGTTCTTGTTTATAATTGTGTATGGGATATACGTTTTTGTGTTTAAATTATTAATTTATTTCATATTTCTATAGTAATATTGTAATATATATATTGTTTTTTCACGCTTCACGCTGTATCCCGTATGTAGAAGGTAGGTAGATGGTGGCTAGTGTTAAGACACTCCGATCATTGCGTGTTTAGTGACGAAACTTAACTTCACGTTAAGTTCGCCACTAAATAATAATATTCAATAATTCATTCTCTCTAATGGGAATCGAATACATAACACGTTGCGCTATCGTCACTCGTCACTAGTTTCGAATTTACACTAAAAATATTGTTTGGAATAATCGTCTCCATAAGATCGTCGTCATTGAAGCAAAGTCGCCATGTTATTTCTTTTTTTTTTAGCTTCATGCGATAGACAGAGGAAAGAAGTGTTAAGACACTCCGTTCTCATTAATATATTTCCGTTTTCCATTTTCCGCCGAATTGTGAAGGCATTCCGTTTGAAGTTGCCGAATTTACCGACGTGCTTTGCGTCGTCATTTAATATCTCTATTTCCTCACTCTCCAGAGCGAAAATGAAATATTTAATATTTTATATTTCATTTTCTTCGAGTGGGGTTCGAACTCACAACCTGTCTCACTTACAGTCGTATGCTTGGGCCCCTGCGCCATGACTGGCCTTGATAATGATTATAACATGAAATGATATTATCATAATTTAAGAATTCAAACGAGCTTCTTGCCGTCTGCCGAGTAAAGATAGGTCGCAATCCCTACTTAAAGTCTTTATTGTTTTTGACCGTCTCCGAAACCGAAATAATCTTTAAATCGAAAACAATTGAGGCAATTTGTGGCCAAGCGTGTAACTGTAAAAGAAACGCGACAGGTTCTGGGTTCGAATCTATATATTTAATATTTTTCTGCTACAAAATATATCTAAAACAACAAAATAAATACGTTACTACTAAAATCATGCATCAAATGCAGGAGTTTTATCATATATTTTTTGAAAAAGAGTTTGTTATTCTATAGCTCGAAAAATTTATTTTCTGAAGACATACAGGCAACATGGGTAATGTAAAAGAACTAAGGTAGCCAGCAATATTGTATTTTTAAACTAGTGGTCGTCCGCAGCATTGTTTACGTAGACTTTACGGTCCTAAAATGTAAAATTCCCATTCTTGTAGGAAATCCGTAGTAATGGAAGATTTTTATATTCAATATAAATATAAATTTCTTTATAGCTTCACGTGTCTCTCCCATCTATTAGGGAGTGAAGAGGATCTAGTCGGATGCAGCGTGAAGATACAGAAAAAGATATTTCAATATGGGAAAATTATAAAGAGATCTATAATCTACTTATCAGAGAATATCAAAATTGCACTTGTAACATTATTTAATGCGTCCATTCACCGCTGAGAAGTTTCCTTGACACAACATAATATATATTTGTGAAGTTTATGTATACTTCTATTATATTTTAATTAACTAGTTTAACCATATTTGTAATATTACATATATAGAATGTGTTAAGAAAGCTCTTTCATCCATACGACACCATAAAGGATTTTTTTTAGATTTTACTTTAAGTCCCCGGTATTATAGTGATTTCAACGTGACGTCATATACGCCTTTAACCAGCGGATAATCAAGAGGCTTCTAACAAAGCCTCATTTGAATTATATATAATAATTTATAGTTAAGACAGTCACTTCGCTTCGACACAAGAGCGAAGAAATGGAAATATAAATTTAAGTAAATATTTCATCTCCTCGAGTGGGAATCGAACCTACAATCAGCCGGTTTTACCGTCACACTTTGTGCCCCTGCGCCACGACATTATCATTTCGTACGTTTTAGAGCGTGTTTTAGTAGTCCTGTTTTAGTTTTTAAACTTTTTTTTTATTCTCCTATATCATAATACATGTACAGACAGTCAGTCAACAACAATTTTATTATATGTAGAGATGAGTTATAAAGAAATCACATCCTTATGCAAAGAGGTTGTTTATAGTTTACTTGAAAATATAAAATTGCAACGAGCGTGGGTTGGCAGGTTGAGTGGGCCCAGGGCGAAGACCTCTGCTTATACATATAAAATACAAAGAAAATATCTAAGAAAATAATGAATTTTCTTCACAATTCTCTTTATTTTTCGTCCCACACGTGAAAGGAATGTTCCCCACGCGGCGAGCACTAATTAGGATTACCTGGATGCTATTAAGCCTTCCTCCGCATTCTCCCTATAATAAATAAGTATAGGTATTTTCTGGCTTTTCTATTTATTTTCCTAGCTGTTCTGGGAGTATTGAAGACGTACAGCATTTTTGTAGGAGATGTCTTGAATTGGGAAAATTCTCTCCGGTTTCCATGATATGTTGTCACGTCTCTCTTTTCATCCTATATTTGGGAAAAAATATATAGATAAAAGTCATTAAAGTTTTTTTTAGATTTAATTACAACATATTGATGCCATTCGTGGCGTAGGGGCACAAAGTGTGACTGTAAAAGTAACGGATTGTTGTTTCGATTCTCACTCGAGGAAATGAAATATTTTATATTTTCATTTCTTCGCTCTGGTTGCAAAGCAAGGCAGAACGTTGAATTCCACCACTTCGGCGGAAAATAGGGGACGGAGGGTTTTAACACTAGGTTCCCTTTGCCTACCCTGCTATGTGAGGGATACAACGTGACGATAATCACAACTAACTATTAAATATTCAATAAAAGGAATAATTAAATAAAAGGAATAATCGAAAACTACATTTTTACACGTGCCGTCTATTGATTTTACAACGTAACAGGAGTCCAACGAGCTTTTAACTGGCAACTGTTATCGGATATATATCTATGTAACTTTGTTAGTTCAATTATCCTTATCCGTAAAATAATATAATAAAGAAATATTATTACAGCGTTAGATGAGATCAGACCAGAGATTAGGTGGTTTATTCTGCGAATTTTCTAAAAGCAATTTAATTAGATTTTCTAAAAGCATGTAGAGTTTTCGCAAGGTTCGAAATATTTAAATCCAGTTTCACGTAGTATCCCGCATGTAGCGGGGTAGGCAGAGGGAGCCTAATGTAAATATTCCTTAATACATTTCGTAGAGTGAGTTTCGTAGAATTGGCAGAAATTGGGAAACGGAACGTCTTAAGACAAGGTTTCCTCTGCTGTCTGAGGGATACAGCGTGAAGCTGTATAAAACTAAAACCAACAATATTTAAACATATTATTACTCAATTCTGACCGAATGGAATCTACTACCACTTTCCTTTGGCCACTAGTATGCCACTTTGCCAGCGACTCTAATCATAGATGTGTAAATAATTCGTTTATTCACTAACAAAATTACTCACAACAGAGGCTTATGTGGTTGGTGGATATTAACTGAGTTTAATATTGATTTTCCAATATGAGGACGTATTAGTTTTGTAATTTTTTGTTTGATGACATTGTTGCGAAGATAGGAGGTTCGATATTAGTTGTCTTTAAGCAACTTCAGAATTTTTTAGCAGAGCAGGTAGGGGACCCAGGGTTAAGTTAAAGGTTGTAGAGTAAATACATGTAACATGTACATGTAATTTATAGTAGAGTAGGTAAGGGGTATGTAATGAGACTTTATCGGTCGTAGAGGGGTCGCGGTGGCGCAGCGATGCAGCTTTTGACTGTAAACGCGTTGGTTTGATACCCACTTAGAAGAATGAAATTTTCTCATTTCCTTGATCTGGCAATAAGACAAAGTGTGGCTGGCCATTGAGTGAACGTCTCGAAAATTTTGCGGAAAATGTGTAGTTTTAGCTACAAAAATTAATTAATTGTAAATGGCAATAAATTTGGAAACCTATTTCTTTTAAAAAATATGTATAAACAGGTTTCAAAATAAAACAAAGCAAATTCTTAATATTTATAATTAATGAATAGTTTAAAATGCATCATTCAGTACTCGAAGGTACCATTCACTTGTCTTTATCTAAACATATATTTAGAATACTTTTAATTTCGTTAATTAAATTAAATAATTCAATAAATAATAATACATTACCCGTCTCTTAACCAACATAAGTATATATAGTATAAGCAATCGTAATTACAATAGCTATATATGTATACAATAAAGAAATCTTGTCAGCGACTGCAAGGCACAAAGTTAAATTACTGAATGCTCCTCAGAAGTTTACAAGTGAGTTAAATTTTTTAGTGAAACAAAAGTAATTTGCGTTCTCGTGGTGAAGAGTTTAGATGCGGTTGTAGGTTCAATTCCCAATTGGGGGAATGTTTAACCAGATATGTGTTTTTGTTCCCCCCGTCTGTTTTGACACAAAGCGAATCTTTAGGCTACACGACCGAGGACGCAATGTCTTTGAAAAATGAACAAAAACAGTAGAAATTGCCAATAATATTTCAAAATTACAGCCGTAAAAAGACATCGACAATTTAAACACCGATCGATAAAAAATGCTGGAACTATACAATCATAAGCGTACGAATCTAAATTCACTATAATTTACATACGACTAGTATCTACGTACATTTAGAAAATCTACATAATTACAAAGTTGCTAAGAATCTAAACTTTTAGAGTTTTTCAGAGATCGAGCTGATGGTGCAGGTTTGACTTTCTTACTTTTACTATCGGGGAAGGCTTCAGGCGTGCCCGTTTGGCTGAAGACCGAAGCCTTCGAATTCGCACTATTTCCGGGAGACACCCCGCTGTCTGTGCTCACGGAGGCCGGACTTGGACTATCACTTGTATTATTGCATACAGTCAACTCCTGACCCACAGTAATTATTTGTCCAATCTGTTTCTGCCTCACTAAGTTCATACTTTGGCACACATTTTTGACTTCCTCGTTGCTCTCTTTTTTATGATATCTTGTTAAGGTTCCAGCAGAACCAGGGGTATTTCTGTACATAGGCATAAACTGTGATTGGGGGTAGTATTGCATCTCATGCCCTGAACCGAGCCAGGGACCCATTGTGGGGACAGGAGGCATGGGCCACATAGGCATTTGAACCATATGTGATCCGTCCAATGGATTAAAGTGTGGCATTGGCATTGGTCGCACAACTCCGACAGGCGTAGGTGGCCTTATACCATATTGAGGATTTTCCTCATACATCCTTGGGTTTGGAATCTGAGAATAATCCACGTTGGGAAACACTGTGTGTGGCCCTCGTTGCAGGTACGTGAACATTTGCTGCTGAGCTTGTTTCATGGCTACATATTGTTGTAAATTAATAGCAGTTTGCTGTCTTTGATGAACTAAATCTGGGTTAGAGTTAGCCGAGTTACCGTGAATATAATATATGTTAGATTGAGTATTCATTTGACTTGGTGCCTGACCCTGTGTTTGTCTTTGTGTTGCGTTATACTTATTATCTACATTGTTTTGAGGATCTTGATATTCTTCTGGAGGAGCTATAAATTTAGGCGGCGACGGAGGTGTAACTTGTTGGGACATAGGATAACTAATAATTTGGGCTATAAAGGGTTGAGTCTTTGCTGAATGGGCAGGACTGTGTGTTTGGAATGTAGGATTATATGTTATTTGTGATATATCTTGACTAGAATGTACCGATTGGCAGGTTGTATCTGTATCTTTTTGGTTTGATCTTTGGTTTTCATTGGCTTCGTTTTTCTTGGGTTTTTGATAAGGTACAACCTTTGGATTACTCTTCCAATTAGCACCGGCACTCTGAGGTCTTTTGACAGGTGACTTTGTGGGATCGTGCCAATTATCTCCATTGATTTGTCGAGGATCAGGAGGATGGTGTGATTGTGCGCTGTGTGCTCTTCTTGGTGGAGGTGACATCCCTTCAGGTACGTGCTGTTGCCTATAGCATCTCCTGACTGTTCCCGGACTCTGACGTTCTGGTGGTTGAGGTATGGTTCTCGTCAAACGTCGTCGAGCTGGCGTAGGGGGGCTAGGTTGGGATTGAAAGGATTGCGTGGATTGTGACGCTGACCGCCATTGATCAATTAACTTCCTTCGGCGTTCGTTTTCTAGCTGCACTTCCGTTTCGCTTGTTGAATCATAGTCTTTACCCTAAATAAAAATAAAATATCATTAATATTTTCACTCACGAATAGGTAAATGAAAGCTAAAATCTTTTTGCAATTTTAACGCAATATGATATCTAACTTAATGTTTTTAACATATCATGTACATTGTAGTATATAATTTATGATATATAAAAGTTCCATTTAAGAAAATCTTTTAAATCTGAAAATATATATTATAATGCATATGCATATGTAAGATAATTTTAAATAGGTAAAGAGAAAATTAAAGTTTACGTTAATGGTTGTAAGCCCGATAACTTCAAGAATGAAAAGCATAAAAAACAATACAATCATAATAAAAAGAAATCATTAAAAATCAGTACAGTTTTCATATGCTTACCGTGGTAGATTCTTTACTAACCTTTTCAATTTTTTCGTCCAACATCTTGAAGAAATCTTGCATACTGGCTGACACCTCGCTGTAATGACAAAAAGACTGATAATAAAGTGAAAATATTATTTTTTTAGAGCTTCACGTTATAACTCGCATATAGCATTGTAGGCAGAGTAAACCTCGTTAAGACACTGCCGTTCACCACATTTCACCGTATTACCTAAATATTATGTGTGAGTGATGGTAAAGTATTATCGTTACCAGAGCAAGGGATGAGAATATTAATGAACGTTTCATTCCCCCAAGTGACAATCGAACCCATAACTGTCAAGTCGCACGCTATTATCCCTGCGTCACGACGGCCTCATTAAATATAAAATATTTAATATGGTATTTACAATATTATCCAATTATTCAAATAAACGTACACTGTTGGTTGATGTGCAGTAAGTGGTAGGATATGCTTTCCGTGTTCAATGTCATCTTCTGTGTCGTCGGCTTGACCCGCTCCAGCACTCCCTTCTTCCTCATCAGCTTCTTTGTCTGCTGCGCCTGAAAGTAATAAAAATTTTGAATTTTTCATTTTTGTTAAGATATTTTTTACTTTTACCTTCTAAGTAGAGTAAGTACGTGAACCTAGTGTCCGTCGTACACTATGTTGTCCGCGCACTGCCTAATTATCAAGACATTGTCAAGTGGAGGAACTCAACGCCTTTCTTTTATAAAGCAAATTATCTTTTATTATTTTATAGCGTCGCGCTTTATTTCCCTAACATAAGATGTTAAGACACTGCTCATCTCTGGTAACGAGACAAGGCGCGGTATTGGGTTCCGTCACTTAACACAACGTAAACTCAACGTAGAATGTCTGAAAATTGGGCGGAAAAGTGGGGAACGGAGGGTTCTAACACAAGGTACCCTCAGGCTAACTTGCTTTTACTCTCAACTCTAAGTAAATTAAGATTAAACTTCCTTATGCTTAAAATTAATGTCCACGTTTCGCCAAACACGACATTTTGATGAAATTGTTACAACTTTTGTTGTTTCTTTTATGAAACATTATTTTCTATTATGAAACTGTCGTCGCTCGCAACTTTGGAATATAGAATAGAAAGTTCAGTTTATGCAGTTTCTGTAGGAATTTTGAAAAATTAGCTCATGGGCTCGTATTTATGAACTGCTCTAAAGTCTGAGATCGATCTCGAGTTACAGTTTTCATCTATAAATTATATATCTATTGATGAAAACGGCATCTTGAGGTTGATCTCAGTGCTCTACAGCGTTACGTAGCCAACTTTCAAATTCCTAAGTCTAGCCAGTTATAGCCACTACGGTGATTGTCAATCACTCCATAACGTATAAGTTTTACGAAATAAATGTTTTACTGAAATGGCTAGAAATTCAATCATTTAAATAAAATATTTATGTTGTAGCAATATCACGCAACTCTTTATATTGACATAACTTTTTTATTTATGAACCGATAACTACCAAATATTTCGAGATGTTAGCCAAAATATAACAATTATTTCTGAGATTAGCGTGCACAATTGGACAGACAAATTGACAAACTGACAATCAGACAAAAAAAATGCTTGGGGTTTTATTAGATTAATAAATGTCGCTAATAATTGGTTTCTTAATAAAATGTACATACAGCAATGATTTACAGTTTTATTATACGTATAAATATTTAGGTATAAAGATGTACGCACCAATACTAATATTAATTAAAAAGCTTTTAAATATTTTCTACATTTCTCTCTCTCTACTCCTACTAACCTGGTTTAAGATGAATAAAGATAATTAGGATTTGATAAATAATACTTTAATATACAACTATTTTACTGCAATAAGTTAACATATTTTTATATGCTTTTCTCTACTCGTTATATATATTTTTATCACCAAGGATTTCGTACAAATTCATTTCTATAACGTTTGCAAAATAGCAGGTTTCGTAATATTTTACAAATTTAATTTTCTAATGTCACTAAGAGCTACGCTCAGAGATGAAGGCCTGATACTAATGTATCGATTTAATTTCAGCTAATTGCAAAACATTCATCACCACCGATTTACAATCACATACACATATTATCTGCTGACATTTAATATAGAATTGCTGGTATAGGTATATGGATTTATATTATTAATAATAATTAATAATTTAGAAATATGAGAAATTTGAGATATATGACAAATATTTATATTAAATATATGCAAAATAAATTAAGTGACCATTTTTTTTATAATATTTTAAATAAATGTCCTTTATATACAAACTAACCAAGTTTTAGTCTAAGGATTTTACTATAAACAATGACATGCACAAATAGCTCAGCTATAGATTAAAAATACTTTAGCAAATAAGTCAATATTTAAAACTTATTAAAAATTATGTTCGGAAATAAGCGTAGAGCGGAGTTTGTAACAGATATTGTAACATTAGGCTCCCTCTGCTTATCCTGGCTCAATCGAGATACAACGTGAAGCTAAAAAAAAATAATCAGATATCAAAAAAGATAATCACAACAAGAACCTAACACCGAAACTAGGCTATCTAAGAATCTCGAATGGTCTGACAATATAATCGACAAATATATAATCGACAAAGAACTTAAAGTTACCAAATTACTGACGAAAATGTGAAACATAACAATATCCAGAACCAGCCACGCTTCGATAGGTTCAAAGAGCTTTCTCATTAAGGTGCAGAATTTACAAGGGAGTTCCGTCTTTCTCTATAAATCCCCTGTCGTGAATCATGTACAAGTATTTTAATTACTCCCACTGAGGCATTTTAGTTACATTGTTTTAGTCGATCCTTGTTCATACTTTAAGAGTATTAAAGTTCACGGAGTTTACTTTTGGTATTATGTTGGTGATTGGTCGATTTTAGTGGTGATAGAGATTATGTTTGAATTACCAGGAGATTTACGTGGAACATTGTTAATATTATTGGTGGCAATATTTAGTTCGCTTTTATGCTTTAATGCTTAGACTGTTCTGAACCAATTATCATAAAGTTTTGTATACTCACATATTTTCAAGATACTTATTTTTAAGAAAAATATGAAAAAAATATGAAAAATTAAATTTGGTTAAGTGCCAGTCGGACTCGCGCACCGATGCTATCGTACCAATTTTCAAGATTCTAAGTTCACGGGAAGTACCCTGTAGGTTTTGATTCCGATGTGGTGTATTCCTATAAGTGTTGATTTTTCACAGCTTCAAGAAGCAGTAGACCTGAGTATTTAATTTAATTTTCAGTTTGATACCTCTACGTGTTTCTGAGAGTCTTGACAGACGGAGCGACAGCTAATAAAGTGATTCATTGTAGTGAAAATAAATAGCAGAGGGAACCTCTGTTATTAATGTTTGAGTTCCCGGTTTATGTTTGAGTTAATACACTCCGTTCCCTACTTTTCGGAATTAATTCCGAGGACATTGCATGTTGAGTGCCGAATCTCAGCGTCGCACTTTGTCCTCGACACCGGCGAGCGAAGAAAATAAAAATATACATTTAATTTTTATATATTAAATATTTCATTACCTCAAGTGGGGATCGGACTGACAGAAAGTCGAGCTTACAGTCACACATTTTGTGCCCCTGCGCCACGGCTGGTCTCATCCTGATCCTATAGAGGGTTCCGTTGTTTTCCTTTTGAGTTACAGAACCATAAAAAATATTTTATAAAATTTTGGAACGAGCTTTAGCATGTTTCCAAAAAGAATGTCCATCTTGTTATCGGACATGAGAATGTCTCATTAAACAAGTAATTTAAATTTTTTTATAAATAAATATAAAGCTTTTATTTATTGAAATAAATAACATTCATATTTCTTTTCACTACAATGTTTGATTTAGAAAGCTACACAATAATTGATCCAAAAGCGTGCAGATGCTTTCTTACGTTGTAAAGTTGACATTTTTATGAAAATATTTGTAAGCAGAGATCCCTGACTGACAAAATAGCATGCCAGCCCATGACCTACGCTAGCGAATAAATGCACGCGACGATTGTGGGCCCGATTCCCACTCGGTGGAATTAAATATTTCAACTCGCTCTGGCAACGAGGCAAAATGCGGCGTTAAATTCCGCCACCCAATGCCTCTAGTATTCAACGGAAAGGGGGAGTAGACGTGTTTTAATAGGAACGGACACTCTGTTTACTTAACACTAGATTCTCAGGTTTCCTGTGCCTAGCTATGTGCCGGATACAGCGTAAAACTAAATAAAAAAGATATTTCTCAGTTTTGATTTACAAAATTGGCCGTTCAATTATAGCACACGGAATGTCTCCAAAATTGAGCGGAAATTGGGTATCACAGAGTCGTTAACACTGCGTTACTTCTGCTTACTCTGCTATATGGTAAAGGCAACGATGCAAGGAAAACTGAAAAGCCTACAATGTTTTTAATATCAATCAATATTTTAATCCTATTCTGATATCTTATCTAGACATCAAATTACAGATAGTCATGTTAGATTTAGTTTATAATTTATTTCAGTAAAAGTAAAAAATAAGAGAATTTTATGTTATTTTATAATTATATATCATCTACATTTTACAAGCAAGAATAGAGAATTGGCCTACAATATAAATGTTAGGTACGTTTGGTTCTATATGAGTTTTGGAACGTAATTCGTGGGGATCGGATGACACACTTGACAACGATCCTCTAATATAATCCGCCTAATCCCCTAATATAATTTTCGTATCCACTTTTTTAGTCCATACCTTTGTTAGTTCTTGTTTTAATAGTGATCTAGTTTCGTGAATTCTTGATGCCTTTAATCTTCGTGTGAAGTATTTTGGGATGGCTAGGTGAGCCCTCTTACCAATCTGTTTTAGCTTTCATTTGGAGGGTCCTTTCAGAGGTCGTGCCCGGTGTTCGCGTTCTTATTTCGTATTCAGTAAGATAGTATCAGTTTCTTTTTCGTAGATGACTATGGATTTAGGGCAAATCTAATATCTAATTTATAATTATCTATATTAATTTATTCAAATGTAATTACCATCTAGACTGACTGTGTGCGACTGTGATGCGACGGTTGTGGTTTTAATCCCCACTCGAAGAAATTAAATATTTATTTAATATTTATATTTTCATTTCTTCGCTCCGCTGTGGAGGCAAACCGCGGCGTTGAATACCGCCACAATAAGTAAAAAAACCTTAATTATAATGCAAATGATTGAAACAAATCTTTTTTCCTTTTAATGATTGAAACATTTTTTTTAATTCGTCCAAGGAAAATCCTACCACATTCTTCATATATTGAGTCATTAGCCAAACACGAAACACAATAAGATTGCAATTCCACGCACGCTGCTATCGGGCTTTGCAATAACAATTAAATTATTTATACTATTATGGACCTTACCATCTGGTTATCCAAAATAGTGTCTGACACGCAACAGAATTAGAACTTGGAAGTAAACGATAATATGTAGACATGTTAAGGGAATAATAATAGCTGATCTTCGAGCTGTTATAATATATGAATTGTATAATGTGAACCCGTCATGGCATAGGGGTACTTTGTCTCCCTGAAAACTCAATGATCGGTGGTTTGATTCTCGCTATAGTTAGACAAAGCGCTGGTGATGTATAAAACATTGGGTGGTGTGTAACGGAGTTTCGTAACAATAATATCCTACTACTCCTATTTGCAGGATACAGCGTAAAGTTTTTTTTAAGATTCACGTTATACTTATACAACGTGAATTAAGTCCCAGTATTAAGTCACTCCGTACTCATTATGACACTTAAATTCCCCATTTTTCCTTTTCTAATTAGAAATTTGGAAAAACTGGAAATGCTACCGATTGGGTGGCGAATCCCAACGCCGCGCTTTGTCTTGTTACCAAAAAGGAAAATATTAAATATATCATTTTCTCGATTAGGAATCGAATTCATAACTTGTCGCACTTCAGTCGCATGCTTGAGTGGCCTCAAGCACACTGGCTTAGTACTTTAATAGGTTTCACTAATTCTATTCCCGTTCTGAGATGCAGATGTAGCTGTAAGCTTAAAAGTTCTGAATTCGAATTCAATTTAGAGTATCGCATTAAGTAAATGTTCCAAGCTTCCAAGCACAAGGGGTGTTACTGAAACGCGACAGTTGTGATCGATCTCCACTCGGAATTAATTATTATTTATTAATATTTTTATTCTTCGCTTTGGCACCAAGGCAAAAGCCCGACGGCGTAGAGCTCCGCCACCAAACATACAATGCCTCGATCATTTTTCCGAGAGTGGAGAACGGAGTGTCGTAACACTAGGTTCTCTCTGCCTACTGAATGCGGGATGTAGCGTGAAGTAGATTTTTTTCGAAGTTAAATTACAATATCAGACTTAACCACCTACTTAACCTGTATAATGCCTGTAAATGGGGGAAAATATAGAGTGACGATACTTATTATGAATTAAAACTACTGTCTTCTGTAAACGCTTTTTTTGTCAGCTTTATGTTGTATCCCGCATGTAGCAGGCAAATTGAACGTTACGTGTTATAACACTCCGTTCCCCACTCTCCGCCTAATTCTATAAGCATTGCGTGTTGAGTGACTATAATGTCTCATTCAGCCTAAAAAATCATACATATCCTATACCTCACCAATTAGGAAATTGTTATCAGCAAAGTAGTTTCATGATAAAATTCAAAAATGACTTATCAATGTCGTTAGTCTGAGCCTATTTAACGATTTGCCCGTAAATTCTTGGATGTTACCCTATGATATTATTTACGGTCGTTTCAACGTTACGACCTATAACGGGAGTGACTTGAGTGACCACCTTTCTTTGTTTCTTCGGATTTGAATGAAAATATATGTTAAATACGTTGGATTGTACGTTTACGGTAATTGTTATCTCGGTTGTGGGTTCAATTCTCAATAGATAAAGTATATATAGAAACTTTTTTTTACACATCAACACATTTTATTCTTGCACGTGATTTATTTAGGCTTCTAAAGAATGCTTTTTAACGGTAAGCTCGCCTATTGTACATATTTTTTTGTATTATACTTTGTGCAATAAAGAACTTTTAAAAAATCCCACTCGTAGATAAAAAAAAATTTTTCGTTTCTTTGATCTGGCAACAAAACATAGCACAGCGTTGAAGTCTGCCACTCAACTGGCGATGTCTCGAAAATTTAATAGTGCGTGGACAATTACGTGTTTTCACATAAGTTTCCCTCTGCCTACTCTGTTATTTGCGGGATACAGCGTGAAACTAACACAAATATACCAAAAATATATATTTATATCATCAATCCCATAGAACAACAATGCAGGGACCCGTTCACGCTGGACGGTCGCTCCGTCTCCACTTTAGACGCTATGACGCTATATTCATATTTCACGTTCAGTGCTATTCGAGGAATCGGAGCAATTTTTTTAATTTCATTTTTCATTTCATTATAATTCTCTCGAAACTTTCATTTCATATTTGATAACGATTGGTATTAATTCTTAGTATAAATTGCTTATGTTGTTTTTTGGTACAATATGGTAGAAAAGCAAAATTAATTAACTTAAAATAATTGATATTCGAGTATTTTTATATCGTAGTGTAGTAGAAAAGTGTGCTTTTTTTACGTGACGGTTGTGGGTTCAATCACTTCACTCGAGGAAATGGATTAATTCCCGACTGCTAAGGAAGGGTTATATTTTTCGCGCGTATCTTGTATGTATGTAATATTCTTTATTACCAGATATCTTCAGAACAGGTATCGTTAGATTTGTATTAGCAACCCAAGTGTTCTTAGCTAGGTGACGTTAAAAAAAACAATCATGGCGGCTGTGGGCCATTGGACTTAGTGATTTTTTTTTCGTTTCGAATACCACAATATAGGTATCAAACTAAGAGCTCAATACGAGGACTTCAAAAAGGTATATCATCACTATCACTACCATAGTGAATCCTAACAAAAAAGTGAAAATGTGACCTATAAGTAATTCTTCAATCAATAAAATCTTTACGGAACCTCGCATAATTTAAAGACGTCCCGACTGTTAATCCTAATAAACTATGGAGCCTGTTTATTTTATTTTTAGTTATCTGCAGTCGGAGTTTTTGTTTTTACATTTTTTTTTATTTTTCACTTTTTTATGTCTCTTTTTTATTATTAATGTGCGTTGCGTTGAGTTTCGTCACTCACACACAGGGAAACACGAAAAAACGAGAAAGAGAAAACGGAGTATGGAGACATCAGGTTTTTTTACCTATTCTACTATGCCAGCGAAAGCGTGAAAAAAGTATAAGTTTTATATACAAATAAAGAAAAAAATATATACATAACAAAATAATTAACGAATAAAGTAAATAACTTCGTTAATAAAATTGGTATTTCTGCTTAAATAATAAAATTAACCATCTCAATTAAACAAACAAAACAAAAACATGCTTATGAATTTTATTTGGGCTAGTAAAACAAATATAAAATGCTTCGGATTGCTTCTCTTCTTTTTATTGATTTTTATTATTTATTTTTTAGCCTCACGCTGTATTCCGCACATACTAGGGTACGAAGAGGGCTCCTTAAAATCTAATGTTAAGACACTGTGTTCAAATTAAGACACTTTTGTTCCCCACTTTCCACCTAATTCTGTATAAATATTTCATGTATAATATTAATATTAATTATCTAATTTCCGCTTTTTCTAGTAAAAACACAAAACACAGCATTGAGTTCTGCTGATCAACAAGCAAAGTCTCGAAAATTAAACGAAAATTGAAGACCGCAGTGTCTTAACACTCGATTGCCTCTGTCTACCTAGCCATATGCGGGATAAAGCGTGAAATAAAAATAATAACTAGTGACCCATTATAAGATGACATCTTTAACTTTATTCATAGATTTTATCATCTTCCTACAAACACACAGACTCATCAGACTTTTGACACGGTTTTGAAAAATCAACGAAGGCCTTATCACTAATTCTTACATCGTACATTTATTCACAATTTTTGCCATTTTCTCCTCTCTTTTACTCTCTTAGCTTTATTCAAACTTAGAAACTGAGTAGATTGTTACTCAATATATTAATAAATTATTAATCAATTTCAATGGAAAGCAATAAAATTTACATTTATATTCTGCCATAGCGAAAGGGTTGTGATAGGATCGCTAAGGGCTCCAGAACGGCACCTAAAGTTCATATTTAGTGGCGTTTATCGCCACAGATAACATTTGCCAAGTTGCCTCTTGGTTTGCCCTTACTCAGAACTTTATGGTAGTTTTGCAAGCTATTTGTCGCCTTAAAATAAAGTGATCTCTGAAAATGAATGGAATGTGAAGTATTTTTTTCTATATTCCATTATTTTTTTTAAGTAAACAAGTTAATTTAGCTATTAGAAAAAAGGCCGAAGTGTCTAAAACGCAACTTAAACATAGACAGACTGTAAACGCAGTGGTTATGGATTCAATTTACACTAAGAAGAACTAATTTCGTGCCGTGTGATCCCGGCCTAGAATAGGATCATCCTGGTACTGGTGGTGTCG
>DWAN01001056.1:0-19381 GCA_018230445.1 Heliconius hewitsoni
TTAATACGCAATATCTCGAAAAATAGACGGTACGTGGGAAACGGAAAGTCTTAACTTAACGGCCTCAAACATGTTAGCTATAATAAATATTTAATAGCTGCAATAAAGAAAATTGTCTTAATTTTTATTTTTACTTCTTTCTTACTGTCTGACGTTATTACCACACGTGGATCAAATAAAAGAAAAAATAAAAACTAAATCTTTACCAACAATAATTCTTTTATACATAATAAAAAAATAAATTATAAACCACGAAAAAACAGCTCCTTCAAAGAGGACTTTTTTATTTAAGCATTTTTTTAGCATGATGTATTTATTTTACTTCATTCATCTATTGACGTAAATAATATATACTCAGCTTTATATTCAAAGGGTCCCCGCTGCTCCCCGGATATCGAGATCGCCGGTTACTGCCTCAATATCTCCATTGATTGTTACTTTTGTTTATAGCTATTCAAACCGCTACACGCCTTTCTCCTCATAATGGAATTGTAAGTCAGAGAAAACCTAGTGTTAAGACACTCCGTTCAAAATTTTTTTATCGCGCTTGTTTTTTATCGCGACTCAGCGCAGCGCCTAGTCTATCAGGGCGGCGAATAGAAAAATAACATATTTTTTAATATAGAAATGCATATTTTTGTATATGAATGTGCAAATGCAACCATGCGTGTACAATTGCAATTTTTTCTAAAAATATATTGAATATACAAATTAAACAGCAAATGTATATGTATATATCTAATAATTAATTTATATACCCCCAAGAAACCTCAGCATCAGTAATACCAACAAATTGGTTGTTTCCTCATCTCAACAGTATCCATCCCAAATATTATCAAACGATCAACATCAAACAAAAAATAAAACAACACAAATTCTTCATAGATATAATGGTCCGTAATGTTAGGTTGTTCGCGCTGGAGGCGAGAGCGGCGTGCTCGTGGACGTCAGTTAGGTAAGGCAATTATACTAATTTCGGTATTTTGATCGTCAGTTTGAGGGTACTGTGTTAGCAAAAGTAGCATGTTGGCTCCTTGTTCCTGGCAAATTGTTTTACAATTTCCCAAAATTAGGGCTAAATACCAATATTCCGACTATAGATAGCGTGGTAGGCGGACATAACTTACTGTTAAGATATTCCGTTCACGATTTTCGTTCAATTTTAAAGACATTGTGTATAATGTTCATTATAGCGTAACTTAACACCGCACTTAATGTGCTTACCAGAGCCAGGAAATAGAAAAAGTCGTTTCCACAAGCGGGAAACGAACTCGAAAGCATCAAGTTTACCGTCGGACGCTGTGTCTCTGCGCCATTATCGTTGTAGTCGAGACAGTGACAAGTTCAAAATGCGAGCAGATACATAAAACAGGCATAATGTTAAATTCTAATAACAAGATGTTAAGAAATGTAATATAAAAACAAATCATTTCATAAATTAATTTTAATAAAGCTTTCTAGCCAACAATCAATCACATAAAGTAGGAGGTAAGAGTACAATGTATCAACAAAAAAATAATTTTCTGTCCGTTGTATCCAATATTAGATTACTCGAGGCGTTTCTAATCATAGCTAAATTAATAAATAAATAACTGTATTTTTTTTATTTCTATACAGAACTATAATTTTCATATCATTTTTGATATCACAGCTACTTTAAATATGATGATGACAAATATATAATAATAAAATAAATGTAAAAATATTAATAATGAAAAAACCCGAAGCCATTCAACACGCAATGCATCCAGCCGGCTGTAAGTAAAAGTGTTTCAATGGGAACAAAGGGTCCTAACACTAGGTTCCCTGGTTCCCTCTGCCCTTCTATCTAGCGTAAAGCTAAAACCAATCCAATTTAAAATTTTATTACGTACGCAATTTCAACGCCGCGCTTTGAATAATAAATTAGGGGATGAAAACAGATTCCTTTTAGTAGAATATGAACCAATGACCACCTTGCATATTCACTTATCTACTACTACAGTACTACAATGGTAAATATATTTAAGTTATAATAAATTATAAATTATTATTATACAAGTACCCCAGCGTACGAGACAGACGGCCGTGGAGAATGGTGATAGATGTTACCGTTTGACACCGACCACTGTACGAGTGTAGTGTATATTGTACAGTATACGTATTCTGGACAAAGTAACGGGGCTTTAATAGTATTTTTTTTAGCTTCACGCTGTATCACGCATGTAGCAAGGGCAATGCTGAGAGGACCTACCTGCGCGGAGCAGGGTAGACAGAGAAAACCTCGGAACCTTGAGTTAATGTAATCCATTTCCCTTTAGGATCTCTAGGACACCTCTCACGCGTTATCGAAGCCAGAGTGAGGAAATCTTAAATATTTTATATCCTTGAATGGGAATCGAATCCACAACCTGTGGGATTTATTCCACAGTGATGGTTGTGTCCAACCATCACCAGACTAAGCCAGCTACTAAACTACGTCGGTCTTTGAGAACATGAAATTTCTTAGATAGACAAATCTTTCTTTTGTATTATTATTTACTTTATGTAAATTACCAGAATAGTGCGCATAAGTAATAGAATTGCGCATATTGAATAGAATAAAACTGTTAGTTCCTCGATGACGCGAGACTTGTTTATTGTTTTTGAACATTATTACTTTTAGTATCCCGGTGTATCCCACACATAGCAGAGTAGGCAGAGGGAACCTGAGAACCTATTGATTAGACATTCCGTTTCTCATTTTCCGTTCAATTTCTGAGGTACTGCGTATTGAGTGGTAGAACTCAACGAGCGAGGAAATGAAAATATTTAATGTTTCATTCTCTCGAGTGGGAATTGAACCCACAGCCGTCGCGTTTACAGACGCACGCTTGTGTCCCTGTGCCACGATGGTCTCAAAGAAATAATCCCCTGAGATGTCAATATTAATACATTAATTATTGTAAGTTCAAAATTCTTGATAAAAAATAATTTTAAATCTTCACCTATCAATTGACATAACAAAATAATAAAAAAATAATATTTGTACGTGTACACGCACATCTGTACTGAACTACTACATTAAAAAAATAGATGAAACTTTCTTTGTTAATAGTATAGATTATTTATTAGTATAGATTGTTAATAGTATTGTAAAGATATTTTAAGCCTGGCGAGTATTATAAAAAGAATTTGTAAGTCTAGAGTACTTAATGTAGAAACGTAAAGACTACGAAACGTAGCCACCTAAAAAACATAAAGAAAATTGGCTCGTTAAAATAGTAGTTAGGAAGTATAAGTTAACTGAATATTCTTTTACATGTTATTGTTTTTCATAATCAAAGAGTTTTCCTTTTTTTTAGCTTCACGCTGTATCCCACACATAGAAGGGGAGGCAGAGGGAATCGGGAAACCTAGTGCGACTCACTTCGTTTCCCACTTTTCGTAAGGTTAACAAATATCTAAAAAAAGGGAATTTTATTTCAATTTGTGAAATAAATTCTATAAAATACTATAAAGTATTCTCTTTAACATTTTAAGATCGATTATTCCACAATTTTCTATACCACTCATTCGTCTCGCTTCGTACGAGCACACAATGGGGCTGTCATCCGTGTATTGTTGTACGTCACAACAATATGACTACTTTGACGAATTGGCCACTAAATGTGAATTGAACGAATTCCATGAAAAATTAAGTACTTTTTTTAGCTTCACGATGTATCTCACACATAAGGAGGGAACCTAGCGTTAAGATATTGCGTTCGCCACTCACCATCAATTTAAAAGACATCATGTGATAAATGGCGGTATTCAACTCCGGGCATTATCTTATTATTAAAAAAAGTAAATCAAAACACTTATTGCGCCTGATTGTGGGATTATAGTCGGGCTAAAACAATTATAAAAAATTAAAAAAAAGACCGATAGTGGCGCAGGGGCACAAGGGAAAATTTGCGGAAAATTGCGACATAAACGGCTGCATTTTTTGATTGCGATGGCTAAGACGTTTCATTGAGTATTTGATATAAATTTCATCTTGATAAATCCACCTTGATTTTCATCTTGATAATTCCTAAGACAAAGCGTCGTGACAACGACAACAACGACAACGACAACGTAATCCTATAAGGGTTCCGTATCAAATGTAATTGCTTAGAATTTTCATTTTGCTAGAGAGAATGCTATTTATCAAATATATTTTACATTTTCAAAGTGTTGTTCCATAAAACGAAGTTAATAAATCAAAAAATCTACTTTACTTCTTCACTTTAATGTGATTCGCAATAATAAGAAAAAAACCAAAAACTACAGATAATAAACTTATATATATTATGTTTAAAATAAGTTAATTTGCAATAAATCTCTCATAGCTGATTATATCTAGATATACAGACATAACTACATATAATAAAACATTTTAAATTATCCTCCCGTGGAAGGACGGAAGAAATAAGGAGGTGTAGCGTGCGAGGACGGACACGCAAGCGCGAGCCGATATCATCGAATACGAATCCGCGATTAATTAACTAGCCCTGACATGTTAATTTACATGAGGACATTATAGCGCAATGGGACAGCGTCTATTGTATCGCGAAACTTACGGGTTTGATCCCCGTTCGGGGGAATACATTATTTTTTTTTTTTTATAATCTTTCTCTGGTCCATAATCATTTTTTTTTCTTTTTCAGGTAATATTTGAAGAAGTACGATTCTACACTAGAATATTAAATGTAAAATATTTAGTTTACAAAGAGACATGAAGTGACGTAAGTTTTTTTACCTTTTATACCAGTTATATCCTGTATCGCTGAGCCATGACGGTATCCATATCTATATTAAGACAATCGTTTTGAATTTTATCCATTATAAAAAAACATTAATACTGATGGAAAAGTTCCTTTGATGGAATCAACCCGTCATTGTCCAAGGCCAGTGGACTGTGTAACTCATCCTTGGTCGCCCATTAAATTACATACAATTTCAATAATTTTAACTTAACCTTTGTTTCTATTGTTCTTGTAATTTAAAAGACATTAAAAAAACCACAGTCAAAAGAATATAATTATATTTTTTGTACTATGATTTTTTATATTTTTTGATTAAAAAAGTTTTGTAATTGTTGTTCTACGGGAGCTAGTAGTGCAATTTGCTTAAATAGTTTTACGCTGTATCCCCCACATGTAACCGGGAAGGCAGCGAGAACCTGAACGACTATCCTCCATTCTCGTCTCTATATCAAGATTTTGGTAACTATATAGGGTTACATATTAAAAAATTGACAATAATTCATATTTCCAAAACAAAAAAATTATATGAAGGTACAACATCATTTTTTTGAAATGTCGAGACTAATCTCGAATAAATAAATCTTATTTATCTTATCTTTAAGTTGTATAAAAGCGAAGTGGCATACTTTAGATAATTATACAAATAACAATAGAACTCTCAGACAATTCTTTATAAGTCGATTCCATTGTGAAATTGATTTGAAATCATTCGATACTTTTGTCATTGTTTCGTTCGGTTCAATATTCGATAGGAATTAGAGGAAATTGGCAGTTCGATGCTACTGACTATTGTATCTAGACTACAATTGACTAATCAAAAACTATTTAACTAATAGTATATTTGATGTATTTTTTTTTGTTCATTTGATGTTCATTATATCTAAGAATAGAATATTTTATAATAATTAATTTAAAAAAAAAAATCAAAAAGTGCTTTTAAAACTAAAAACATATATACACAAGCAAAACAAAAAGTAGAAAATAATATATTAATCACATCAAAAAAGAGCAAATAACGAAATTATTAATAGTTATTAACTTATTTAGTATTAACTATTTGTAATACGTTCTTTTTGTAGTCAGTAAGTGCCAATCTAGCATAAGGTATTTTTTTATTAAACTAAATTTGAATATTTCTATTAATATAATTCGAAATTTTTTATTATTGCTATTTTTGCCTTGTCTCAAACAAGCACATTCTTCCGTATTCAGATATTTTTAATTAAATTGATATACAAGTATGCGCCTTTTACATTTAATTTATCGTATTAACAAAGTCATTATATTTAAATGGACATCCAAATATCTTACAATCAATAGAAAACCCCGCCGGACGTTCTTAATTAATTAACTACGAAGCTTAATGAAGACTGCTTCAATTAAAATCTTGTTCCAGCATATTGAAATGAGCTCAAAAACATTGAAGTATTGCTCTACTTACTACGTAATAATGTAGAGTCAGTTGAAATGTTGAAAGATCAGACAAGTTATACTTGTTGTACTAATATATAAGTGTAATTTATATTTAATTTAACAATTTCTAAGGGTCGCGGGTTCGTACGCTCCGCCAAAACTCTTATGCATTTTCTATTATAATAAAATAACTATAAGAAGATATGATCAAAATTAGCTAGAGCGAAAAAAAATAAGTCATACAAATAGTCTAGCTCCAGTTTAAGATGTGAGGTAAGCGCTGTAAAGTTGTACTTTCACATAGAAAAAATTAACTTTTCTTGTTATTCATTTATTATTTCTTCTTACATAAAGATGAGTTGAGCTTCATTTGCAGGAGATGTAGTTGTAAGATTTTTTGTTCATCCGCATCAGTCATGGAAGTATAATAGTGACTAATGGTTTCCTCGTTCCTACTGTGATTTTTAAATGTCCTCTGGAAAGGAGATGATTGCTTCATCTATTTACATTTAACTGTTTACTGGAACTAGTTTTGACTTAGAGGAAGGATTTCTTTTGTAGAATTATATTAATAAGGTTATTCATAAAAAATATTTCTTTTTAGTTAAGAAAATCAATTTTGAGTTATTCACTAGTAGCTACATAATAATTAAAATTAATATTAAGTAGATAATTTATAATTAGAAATACAATAAAATTACAAGATTCTTTCAATCAAAATAAAATATCTCGGCCGTTCTAGAAATCACCAGTTCATTTTTAGATACATACTTCGAACAGCAGTCCTAGTTCCATCATTTCCACATACACTTAAGTCTCAGGCATTGCTCCAAGCTCCTCTTCCTGCACCGCGATGAGTCGCACGATGTATTCATGGAAAACTACAAAATTTCTTATCTTAAATTACTTAAATTTATTTAGGCAATTTTTACATTAAAACTATAAAAGAGGTTATGACTAATATTTCAACTACTAACCTTCCAATATAGAACATTACGTTATTTTTTATTGTGCTATTATCACACCTACTCGCACATTCAATCACTTATAACTAGTATCAATCTGAGATAACAAGATAAAACACCACATAGAGTAAACGATTTCACTTCAACAATTTCTAATTGATCTCCTGCGGCGATCAAAGCGAATACCTGTTGCTTAAGCACGCTACTTACGAGCAATACCAAAACCAAAACGGTCGAGTAGGACTTGATAAAAGCTTAGAAAACATTCGATAAAAAAGAGGCGACTACTTAAGAGGTAGCCACTTTATTCTTAGCTCATCGTATCGTCGACAAAGTCTAGTACTAACGCTTTTACTAAACAGATGGGAGGGTGTGAGGAAACGACATCGTTTTTATAAGGCCTTGCTCTAACCCGACTGTTGCAAATTAAGACCAAAATTAGTATGTAGCTCTCTAGATTTTGCCCAAATTAAGTTCCAAATAGTATTTGAAGCCACAATTATAAAACTTAATAAGAAAAAAGGTAATAAACACTTAGAACATATACTGAAAAGATAATTGTTTTATAATATATACATAAATAAATAACATGTACATAAATAAAGTTCGTTACGTTAAAATTAAAATAAGTCTTGCAAATCAATATTGTCAAAGCATAAGGACGTTTTATCTTAAAAGCAGCTCTACACGAACAGATAGCGCCATCAAATTTATGGCCCGTTTATGGCTCGTTTTTACTGAAGATAACTACTATAGAAGTTATAGCTGAAAGTCACTTTGGTCTTTGACTAAATCTTTCATTTCACTTTAATAATGTTTATGCATAATTTTGTTGGTGTTTAAAAAAGAAGAGACAGATAAGATAATTAATAACTTTTTTAAAAAAAAGCAGCGGCAGTCACGATTTCTCTTCATAGCGGAGGATATATGCAGAGAAAAGCTAGTGTTTACTCTCAATTTCCTAGATATAGTGGGTGATTGGCAGAATTCAACGCCACTTACGCGAAACTAAATTATTATTACGTTCTAAGATATAAGATAAGTAGTAATCGAACCTACAACACATCTTTCTATGCATTTATCAAAATTAAAACGAATTTAAATAGTTTCTAAGAAAAAGCGTGAAGCTGTTTTATATATAATAATGACTCCTTGACCGGAGGTAAAAAAAAAGATATTTAAGTGCGGTCAAATAGAGCAGGTGCTGAACAAGTGGCAGTTGAAAGGGCGCGTTAACGGGAGTTTTCTTTTTAAATATTTTTTTTATTATTTGTTAATTTTAAACTTAAAAATACGTAAAAGTCAATATAAATTGTATGTATAAGAATGTTGTGAATTATATCTAAAAATATTATGTAATTAAATCATCTTTGCGCTGCATCCCGCACACAGCAGGGTAGGCAGAGGGAATCTAGTGTTACGACACTTTCCGTTCTCCACTTTCCGCCGAATTTAGGAAGTATTGCTTGTTGAGTGGCGGAACTCAACGTCAGTGCCTCGACACCAGGGTGAAGAGGTGGAAATATGAATTTAAATAAATATTTAACTTCCTAGAGTGGGGATCGAACCCACAACCATAGCGTTATAGTCACACTCTTGTGCCCCACCGCCACGACGGCCTCATTATGTAATTATATTTCTATAATAATAAATTCTCTTTATAAAAGGCCGGCCGGCGCTAAGGCCATCGTGGAGCAGGGGCACAAGCGTGCGCCGTAAACACGGCCGTTGTGGGTTTGATTCCCACTTGGGGGAATTATTAATTTAATTCAAAACATTGATTTCCGCTACACAACACGCATTGAATCGAAAAATGACTAAGAGAAAATTTTTTAAAAAATTTATCCCTCTACCTACTTTGTTAAAAGTACAAGATAAAACGTGAATCACTACATTTTTTTATATTCTCGTAAGTTGGAACTTTTAATATTTTTATCACTGAATATTAAATGTTATTATTCCTCATATCACCGTAATATTTTAATGAAGCAAATCAATAAAACGTGATTAACACATTTTTATAGCAAATTGTTTCCGCGCCAATAAAATAAAAGTTTGTATTGTAATTTATGGAACAATATACATTAACGTTATATTACCAAGCATTTTATTGTAGTAGTTAATAGTAGTTTAATTTATATTGCAAGCGATTTGAATAAGAAAACATAACGTGAAAAAAAAACTTTCTTATAAAAAAGCAAGTTCGTTTTTCTGTGGATTTACATTACATTTACAAATGTAAAAAAATTAAAGCTTTCGATAGCATAATATATTCTTCTTTTTCCGTACCATTTTCTAGAAATGGTGTGTTAGATGGTGGAACTCAATTCCACGCTTTGTTAACAAAGAGCAAAAAATTACAATCATTAAATATAATCATACCGCTGAAGGGAGATTGAACCATGAACTATTGCGTTTACATTCAGACGTTGTAGCACTGCGTCTCTCACTGCGTGAACATAAACTGTTGTTTTTGTATATTATATTATGTAATTAAAAATAATATTATGAAACATGACCTCATGAACTACAGTAATCAGAACAGCTAACGTGCCCTTTAATATAGATATAAAGAAAGCCCTTCCGTTACTATGTCACTGACAGACATCGCGCAACCGAAACTAAGCGGAGGAGCATTTTCCTTGGAGAGCATTACGGAAGGATTTCCCGAAATTTCCACCAAAACGAAAAAAAAACAGGTTTTCATCGTTTCATAGTCCACACAAACAAATTAGCAGGCAACGCTATCAATTCGTAATACTTTAAACATGACAAATCTAGATCTAATACTAACCTTCATTTAGATGTACATTTGAACTTTGCTGTTACAATTTTACATTTTTTATATTCCTTTATTATATATAGATATTTCTTTTTGCCAAACATAGAGGAAAACTGTTGTATAGAATAGTATAACATAGCGTTCTAGAATGTCCCAGGCAGCCATCGGTTGCAATAAATCACCACTGCGAGTATTGTGGGAAACAATGGGTCCTAACTCGAATGCCACGCTTGCATACTTCCCGAATCTAATATGTCTATCGGAATTCGAAGACATATTGTATATATTCACTTTATTTTAAGCACAATTTCAAAGAGTTTTGAGCTCACAATTTGTGGATTTTTTTATAATTTAATATATTAATAATATTTACAAAGATATTCGGACACAATCGAAATAAACCTCTGCAACAAGAATCTTTCATAATAATTATTCTTAAGACATTAAAGATCATGATTATATAATACTTATATTATCTTTTTCATTTGAGTGTCTCTTCAATACTTAAGATTAGTCGGTAACTTATAAAACTCTACTTTAATAATATTTTCATTATCACTAATGCAAAATCTATTGTTTAAAATTAAATAATTAAAACTGAAATCCGTAAAGTCTTTTGTCTATTTTTGTCAAACACATTTAGGTCACTGTTCTCGCTCAGTGATATGAATGCTTAAAAATTCCTAACACTTTACAATATGACTGTAGCGTCGCATCGAACTCAAAGAGAATATAAAATCAATCTTAAATCGTTATCAACCAGCTCACTGTACTAACTGGCTACCAATTGATACGTTTGTCAAGCTATTATAGTCATTATTAGATTGTGTTAAAGTCCTAATTACTTCGATAAGATATTCTTTGCTATTTCATTTTAGTATAAAATTCTCTCAATGGAAAACGAGCTTTACTGTTGTAGTTTAAAGAAGTATTTGATGCAGTCAGCAAAAGGCTAGGTAGAGTCTAAGCGCGTGCTCTCATCATCTGCGGTACTATGAATTTAAAAGACACTTGGAACGTGTTTCCAACAATCCAGAGATCAGATCACGATTGAATTATTGAAATTCAATCTAAAGTTATGTAATTCTAATACATATATTACTTCAATGGGAAATACTTAGAATATTTTCCTGAGCTCTATCATTTTAATAGCACTAAGCAACACATACACATAACACATAAATACATTTATTTATGCGTTATTGGTGTTATTTATATTGTCTTTATATTACTACATTTAATATAGGAATAGTATCAAAAAGAAAAATAATTAAAAATTAATTTTTAAAATTATATATATTTTTTATTCATAATTTAAAAATAAATAGCAATATTTTTGTCTTAAATTAAAAAAAAGCTTAATGACTACTATCATATTTTCAGAAATACAGACTATAGATTTCAAAAAAAAACCTCAGTATTTCTTTGGACATTTTACACTGGCAGGAGCGCCTTCGCGTAGAGCTATTACGCTGATTGGTAGCAAATCATACGAGAAGCCCGCTCGAGGCGACGAGAGGACCTCTCGTATCCTGCATTCTTTTCGAAATTACCTGCTGAGCCGCGGTTACTAATCAACACAATATGTTGATACCTGTATTTTAATGTCCTTTACATAATTCAATGATACGCTTACATGAATACATGTCTGATGTCGGCGAGGTATAGAATAATTTAATTGAAAACCATGTATAATTTTATAGTAAATTGTTTAAGGAAAAAGAAATTATAATATGCTAAGACATGACAAAATTATAAAGTAAGTATAAGACGCAACGTTCATATGCTGGTCAATGTTAGCTAATAGTGGAGATTTGTTCTTTATAGAGCTATAATTAAAAAAAATATTCTTCAGCTTGCACTCTATCATTGTGGTAAAGTTATTTTATGCAGTATTTTATTGTGACGTTTGTATTACAACAGCTCGGAGATTAATCGCTCTTTTTCCAATTTCAATGTAAAACTAAAAAAAACATCAATACACATCATAATAATCATGTAATATATTATATTATGTACTGCATATTGCATAAGACAATCCATTTCCCATTTTCCTCCTAATCTTCTAAAACTTGCGTGCTGAGTGGCAGAACTCAATGCCTCTCTTTATGTTGTCATTAGAACGAGGTAATGAAAATAATCTAATCACCAGGTGGGAATCAAATCCATAACTGTCAAATTTACTGTGACATCCTGTGCCTCTAATAATATATATCTACTACTAAGAGTTTGTACCAATAAGCATCGCTTTTGATATGAACATTTTTAATGTATTTATTTATTTTTACAGATATAATAAACATAAAAGTATATAATAAATAGGGATGTATAATGTCTTATTGGATCTTTTATCGGGTGCTGTATCATAAAAAAGAACTCAAAAAGAAAACATGTTATCAAGTTTGTTAAGAATTAATGCTTATAATACTTCATGTTGGTTTATCTTACAAGTCATATATTTTAAAGTTAAGTAATAATTTCACTAAAAAAATATTTCATTTGTTAATAAAACACATTATTTTTTGCAAAAAGAAATAAATATACGCAATCTGGTAGAATAAATTGAACTTTTTTTTTCAGCTTCACGCTAGGCATGGTAGGCAGAGGGAACCTAGTGTTAAGATACTCCGTTGCCCACTTTCCGCCAATTCCTAGAGGCATTGCGTGTTGAGTGGCGAAACTCTACGCCGCGCTTCCCCGTCGACAACAGAGCGAACAAATGAGAATATGTAAATAAATATTTCATCTCCTCAAGTGGGGATCGAACCGACAACCAGTCAATTTACAGGCACTATTTGTGCGCTTGTGCCACACCTAGCAAATTAAATTGAAGTAAATTAAACTTACAGTCAGAAAAACAAACATTAAATGTTTGTATATTGTATAATAAATTTTATTGAAGAGAAATCAACGTACGTATATAATCATTGCTGCAATAAAATATAAAACAGAAATTAACAAATTAGGAGTATACATAGATCGATATTCAACTTTCTAGTAATTAAACCGCAAATTAGCCGCCGTTTATGATTCAGATTCAATTAAAACCTACGAGTATGACTTCTGATGAAGGGATGTCTCTACATATCTGTCCTTGTCACGTAAACGGATAACATGTAGCGCTATTTCTTTCTCAATGAGGCTCTACACGGTTGGCTGGCGCCATGTCAGTTGCGCGCGCGCAGTTGCGGGATGTAGCTGTATATTTTGGAAATTTTTGCATTTTCCTGTATTTTGTGTATCATTGTGAAACTCTATGAATGGATGGGATCATATAGCGTGACATACATATATTTAGTGTCGGTGCATAGAAAGTGAACAAAGGATTACAGTGTTTGGGAAACACGTGGAAAAGTGTATAATTCACGGTGCTGATTACGTTCAAAGTATAGTGCTTAATATATTGTGCCATTTTTAAGAAAACAAGTGAGAAAGTTCATAAAATTTTGACTTCGGTTACGTTTGGAATGTTTTTAGTAACTCTACATTGATGACATTTATCTAAATTCTAAATAAACAAACAAAAATACTCTTAGTTTTTGATATGTAAACTTGAATATTTGAGAAAATGATATTTTTATTGCCACCTGTATAGAAAGGTGTTCGGTCGTAACATAATATTGCTAATAACATGTTATCGTGGACCTTTTCTTGATATTTAATAGAGTTGAAATTATCGCTGTAGGGAAGAATCGTTCTAAGACTATCATTCATTATATTTTAATGATCTTATGATTATGGGACTAAACGCCGAATGTTGAGTAACTACGTTTATGTAGAGAAACGTATATTAAAAAAATAACATATGTAGAGTCTGTTAGTTCATTATAATAAAATTTGCTAATACATTAACCAGTGATAAATAATGGCATACTTGTTTGCATTTATAGAACTTGTGACAAATATAATTTTACATTAACAATTTCATATATTAAATCAAAAAATTTGTTGCTAACAGGTAAATAAAATTAAATTTTATAAGAACCTTGAATAAGATACGCCGATAATGAGAATAAAAAATGTAATATCTAAAATATTTTACTATTCATAATAAAGAAACATTATCTTTGAAGCATAAGGAATAACAAAGTTAAGATAAGTCATAAAATTCTAAATATATCATGACATTTATCGCTAACATCAATATATACCGATAAATATAAAACTTTCTAAGTTTCTTTTTAAAATTTGATGTAGCTAAGTTAGGGAGAAAAGAGAGACTAAGATAGCATTGATTGGAGATCGAACCCACAACCAGTCGGTTTTGCAGTCACACTTTGTGCCCCCTGCGCCACGACTGGCCTATTAATATATTGATTTAACAATCTACATAAAACATAAAAAAAGACCTGTTGTCTTTTTAAGGTTAATTTGTTTTTTTTTTTCTATTTTAGTATGCAGACAGAAATATAATTCTCACAATAATAAATATGAAAATCAATATTAAGATGCGTAATAATTTATTCAGCCAGCATAAGGTGGATGCATTCCAACGTATAAAAGGTACACAATGGACTCGCTTATAAGCAAAGTGGTAGCGTTTTACAAAAATCTCTGACGTCTCCTTTTAAGTAAGATTACATGATGTAATCATTTCGCTTAAGAATTGCGTTTTTTTATCGCATTTCTTATCATAAAATCTAATTTTATGGCAAATAAAAGCTTTAAAGTTCTTGCTTTATACAGGTTTCTGTAGTATTTCAAAAATTCTTGGCTAGTCAACTTGGTGTACGTAAATCTTGTTTGTTTTTTCTACTTATTACCGTATACATATTGTTATTACTAGTTTAGTTACCGTGTATTTTAAGATGTAAAATGGTAAATCCCGTTTTTCTCCTGCGCCAATAGGAATTTCGAAAACTCCTCTTAACATACATGTCAAGTTTTATTTTTTAAGTCCTGTAGTTGAATCCGTGCGTCGTTCGTAGAACATTGGATAATTGTGTTGTTGACATTAAAATAAGCTAATTCTGCTAGAAGAGCTATTAAACTAAACATTTATGATAGCTATCACTATCTCTCTTCTCACAATATTAGTACGGGGAACGTGGGGATTTATTTTAACATTCTCTGTTTTTAATAATTATATCGTTTTAATTTATATTAAAACTATACAATATCATGACATGAAATATAATTTGTGATTTAGTGATTTTACGTCAATTACGAAAAAGCAATATGGAAAAAACGCAATTAAATAACACACACTTAATTTCCTACATTCGTTGTGTTTTGTAGCTTAATATAAATATTATTTTCATATATTATATTAAATATTAAATAAATGTGGTGAATTTTACAAGTAGGTTTTCACGTACACAACTTAACAGTACATGAAAGCTATCCTAGATATGAGGCATATCATTTACACGAGCTCAGTGGAACACCTTATAATTTTCATGCATAGAAATTTCTCTATGCCATTAAGGGCAAAAGCAATTGGGTCAATTCGAACGATTACCGCCAGAAGAGACATGGACCAAGATAACATGATTTATTGAATGTTTCTTGATAACAGCTCTTGGATATTATATTTAATTTATTTACAGAATATAATTTCTATGTAGGAAGTGGACCCGTTTTTTTTTTTATTTGTTTTAAGTGTGCCCGCAATGCCTCTAGATTTTGTCGGAAAGTGGTAAGCGGAAGTGTCTTCATGAGAATGAAGTAACACTAAGGAACCTAAGAAAGGCCCCCTCAGCCTACCATGCTATGTCCAAAATACAGTGCAAAGCTAAAACAAAAGTATTGCTCTACCTATATAGAAGTTATATCCAAAGTGGTATCTAATATTACGTAAACGTAAAGACAAGAAAAAACATATCTTTTTTATATTTAAATAGTGTTAATTAGTATATATTGATGTGTTCTGCAGTAAAATTAATATTTTATTTCTTAACTCATTAAGTAACAGTTTTTGGAATGTTTTATGTTGGAGTGCGATAGATATTTATATATATATTATGTTGTGGATATATTTATATATATCCACAACTTTTTACACAAGATAAAGCTAAAAGTCTAAAGCTTTTTTTTTGTTTGTAAACAACAAAAATACTAATGTCTCAATCGTATCTCACATTATTTATTATGCTGATTGCGTTGACATGGATTCATTTTTTACCATTTCTTTTACAATAAATGTTGACGCGTTACTTCATGCGGGCTATTTGTAAATTTAAAATTCACCTCTTATGAGAAAGCTTATGATTCATAAGATGTAGAGAATATTTTTGCAACTTAATATACTTACGTATTTTTTGCATATTTAAAACAAATTCATCCAGTAAATATAGTAGTTATGTAGAGTATAAAAAAAGATAAGCACGTTTTGTATTTTTTTCCTAAATAAAGCTGTATGAGCGGCAAAAATTATGTATTATATAATACAAACCGTTCGTATGCAATTTCTACCTGAAACCATTAACACTACATATTACAATATGAATTTAATAGAGTCTACTACAGTTAATCTTACGAGTCAGAGAAACATATATCTTATAAAAATTCAGTCTAAGTCCAATTACACAAATTCTAACAGCAATCAACATTATAAATCTCCTTTCGCTAATGCATGAAAGACGATAACAAGTTTTTCTATCATATCAACATACACCTCCATGCCCTTTTAAAAAACCTATATATCGTATAATTCGATAATTACCACCATACTTACATGTATGTAGATAAAAAACGTCTCTACTTTTTAGTACTGACTAGCGAGTTACACAAGAGAGCTAAATTGTTTACGCAGAAACCGGTCGAGCTACCTGTCGCGTATGTTGTACATTGCTGGTTTAATATGTAAACATTTTTCAGTACTCTACGTTATCACGTAATGTACGTAGAGTATGCAGATATAAAAAAGGTAGACTAAGGTTTGGCAGGTCTGCTTGTTTTAAATTTGTAGAGCTTTTGTGTGGAAAAATTGTTAAAAAATGGCCTTAATTGTGTTATCTTGTAAGATAACCTCGTTGAATATTGATTCGAACAATGACTTAAATTTTTTATGACATTGTATAATAGTAGGGGATAGAACAGTGAACCTGAGAACCTAGTGCTAAGACACTTCTCTTCCCCTTTTTTTGCTGAATTTTCGAGATATTGCGTGTTGAATGGCAAAACTCAACGCCGTGCTTTGCCTTGTTTCTAGAACAAGGTACCAAGAATATAAAAAGACTAATGGTTATAAATCGCTCTGTTTCCTGCGTCGCACTCCTCAAAACATGATCTTCACACAAGGGAATGTGAGGTGTAGAAAGATGTGTGTACTACTGATAAAAACTATATAAGTTTAGTAAACAAGATTACATTTAACTCAGGGTAATATATATATTTTTGTTGTCCTTATTACAAAGTAACTGCTTTTTCCCCGGTCACAGCAAGTAGCGGTTTCCGATATGTAAGTTGAGTGTGTACTATTTGGCACATCACCGGCTTCATTGTCGGTTACGTCTATAAATAAACCAGGAGAATATCTACAAAAACGATCATCAACTTTTTATAATAATATAAAACATTGCTACTTATAATTAAACTTGATTTTACTAATAGAAATTACATTTTAATGAGAAGTTATGTGAAATTCAGATACAACAAAAAATTTAGCATCGAATTTTAAATGCTTTTGACAGATTAACCCAATGGTAACAAATTTTTGATTGTTCAATCTATAATATTACCTCGAATACTTATGAATATTTATCTTAACTATAACGTACGCCAAGTTGTTATCAAGTAGAGTCGACTCTATCAGAAGCTTGTTTTGAAATAACATTAGCGCAATTCCCAAGCAATGTATAATGCACATAAAACTGTGTAATCAAACTACTTGTGAAACTTGTAATCTAAATACTTTACATGCCTTTTGACTGCGGAGAGTTTTTGTACGTTTTTACGCTTAAGTTCTTAGCGTATTGTTCAATCTATATTATAATAGATTTTATACTGTAGTATATAAAATAGTATAATAGTATATTGTACAGTATACAAGTGCTGTAAGCACAATATACAATATTATACAACTAAAGTAAACTTTAAATACACGATTGTGGGTTCGATTCTCATTCGAGGAAATGCAGTATTTAATATTTCCATTTCTTAGTTCTGGTGTCAAGGCAAAGAGCGGCGTTGATTCAACACGCAATGCCTCCAGAATTCGACGGAAAATGGGAAGTGGGGTGTAATCGGTGAATTCGTGCAAAAAATGGATAACGGAGTGTCTAACCTATCCTAGATTTTCTGTGCTTACTCAGATTTTCTCCCATCAAAATTATAGCGTAAAACAAACTTTTACATCAATAAATTTTAGCAATACCAGAATAGATACAAACAACCTAGTGTTAGAACACTCCATTCTTCACTTTAATCTATCCAAATCCACGGGCGAATATAACTCTAATATACAGTAAAACACAATCCGAATATATTTTTCCACTGGGTTGCTCTACCACACTCATGATTCAAGCTCGATGGCGAGATTCCACTTAATCACTTTATAATGTAGCAGTTCTCCGAAATTACTTTGTCTGGTGCAATTTGCTCAATATAATAAAAAGTAAGAAAAAACAATATGGCAGCATATTTTTCTTCATCTTATCACTTAATTAAATCAAATTAAAAAGAATTTAGTAAATAATTTACATTCAAAATAAACAAATATAAATACTTAATTAGAAAACGTATAAAAATTTGAACGTAGCGGGACTCGAACCCGCGCCTCCTGGAAACCGACCAGGCGCTCTGACCACGTCACGTCTCGTCTCGTCTCACCACGTCACGTTTACAGTCAAATGTTGTTCCGCAGCTCCACGAAGGCTTCAGCTAAGGCGGTACAAAGTAGATCATACAGCACCTGAAGTTTTCTTATAATTCTTAATACTGAGAACAGTCCAATATTGATTTAACGATAGTGTTCGTATATTTAAAGTTAATCATAGTGTAAAGACCCACATTTTGCCTTGAAAAAAACGACGGTGCAAGAAACAAGAAACGGAGACGGAACCCGGATAATGGTGACGTCAGACCTTTCACTGTCTTACTGTTGATGAATTCTCTTTACTAATATTTTAATTTAATAAAAACTTTATTAATATTAATACTAGCTTTTACGCTCACGCTCGGGATACACCCGAACATAGCAGGGTAGCCTGAGTACCCCTGGATTCTGTACTTCCGGCCGAATTCTGGAGACATTGGTTGATGAATAGAGCGCAGAACAATGGTGGAACTCAACACCGCGCTTTGCATCATTACCAGAGCGAAGAAATAAAAATATTAACATTTCATTTCCACCGATGGGAATCGAACCCACAAAATATCTCGTTATCAGTCGCACGCTTGAGCGCCTCCTCTGACTCCTCTGACTGACCTCAAATAGACTTCTATTAACAAAAAAAATATTATAAATGTATATTGTATATATTATATATATATATATATATATATATATATATATATATATATATATA
>DWAN01001057.1:0-19374 GCA_018230445.1 Heliconius hewitsoni
ATGTCTGGCTCTATAGCTCTATCTATTTATATTATGTTATAAGAAACCATCTCGTATTTTTGTTAGACTGAAAACTGTCTGCGGGAATACGAATACGGCCCTTTAATCAACTCTTAGCTATAGTTTCTTACTATGTAAGTCAATATAAGGCAAAAAAAGCTTAAAACTTTAAAAAGCTTAAAACCATACATATTGTTATATAAAACGAAAATTTATGTAATTTTGTTTGTCCATTGTTAGTTAGCTTTCGTTTTCTCCAACTGTTACGTCAACATTCATCATTTAAAATTAATTAGAAAAATAAAAAACGAAGGAGTGCATTTAAATGTTTAGTCACCTTTGTAGTACTTATATATGTAAAGACTTGACTTCTAGGTAACAAAATGTCCATATATGCTAACAAAAGAGATTATTCAAATACCACAGACAATGTATTTCTAGTTTCTTTTGTGTCACTAACGGCACTAACGGGCTAAGGAGTGTGTTTAAATATATAAAACCAAATATATTATATCAATTTATAAATTATATTATATCAATTTATGTCCGGTACTTTTAATTGTGTTTTAAATTGTTTTGTTTGTTTGTTTTGATAATACTCAGGAGTTACGTAGATTGGAGGGTTAAGAAAATACGATTTTTATACTTAAACTTATATTAATAAAATTTCAAATTAAAATACAATTTAAATCTAAAACTAAACTATATCTAAGATTACTGCCTTCAATGTTGGAAAAACAGTAATCTGCTTAGACTCAAATTAATCTTAACCTACGACTTAATTACTCCACGATGGAATAAGTTGAGTTGTTGAGAATAGTTGTAATGGAGAGAAAGATAGGACACGATTTTCTTTAAAAATAAAAAACTCTGATTTATAACAATGCAAGGTTGTCGAGATTTCAGTTACAAAATAACCTATTGACGGCAAATATATCATTGGAAAGACACCTTCTGAAAGCTCTCGTGTAAAACTCATGTGTCACAAATTAAATTTTCTTAATCTCAGATTTTTTTATATATTTTAAGTTAATTAAGATAAAAGTTTCTAGCCACTAAAAACATCAGCCAATGCATTCTTCAATAAATATATATTGATTTCAAAGATGTTCGGAGAATCAGTCAGAGTGCTAAAACTCTCTCAAAATATAAGGTGTCAATTCTATTGAATTATTACTAATATTATAAATGTAAAAGTTTGTTAAGATGGATGTTTGTTCCATTTTCACGATAAAATTATTAAACGAATTTAGATGAAACTTTACAGTAATATAGTTTATATATCAGAATGACACATGGGCTACAATTAATGTAAGACTTTTATACAATTTGGCTATAATAAAAAGCTTAAGCGGGCGAAGCCGTGTGTATGTTCCTTGTATATATATATATATATTTGTCGCTACGCATTTGAGACTAACATATTAAAGTTGCGTAACGCAAGTAATAAAACGGCTTTAAATATTATGAAATTTTAATTAATTTTGTTTATCTCTGTAATTATTTGGCAAGCAGAGCCTTTATCTAATTGGGTCAAAGAAACTTTTACGTTTTACTTTCCAGCTTTGCTAAAATTACGTATGTCTGGGTGCCCTGTAATCTTGGACTATTTGTGACTATGTTAAGTTAAATTTAAACACAAAACACACAATGCCTCCAGAATTCGGCAGCAAGTGAGGAACGGAGTGTCTTAACATTATGTTTCCTGTGATTACCGTACAGCGTACTGATAACAGGATGCAACGTGAAATAAATTTTCTTAATTTAAATTTTGATTTTTTATCATTCGCTTATTTAATATTTGATTTAATTATTAGATTTACTCAAATATTAACTACTCTTCTCTTAGAAAATACTCTTCTAAATCAATTTGCATATTGAAATGATCAGTAATCTTTTTTCTAACAGAAATTAATTAAAATTAATAATATACAGAAATTAATTCAACGTGCTTGAAAACAAAAAATTGTTAAGTTAAGATTTAAAAAAGATAAAGAAGAGAAATATGCCAATCTTGACGCAAGGGCACAGGGTGCTACTGTAAGTGAGTTCGATTCTCACTCGAAGAAATGAAATATTTAATGTTCTCATTTCCTGAACCGGATAACGAACGAGGCAAAGCGCGGAGTTGAGTTCCACCACCAAACACACAAATATTATACATATTATTTACACAAATATTACTTAGATGAGATACGAAACACTAAAAAAAATTATGAATTGAACACGTTTCATTAATTTAACAATATACAATCTTTAGAGCCTTTATATATGATTAAAGTATTTGTTAAGCATCATAGTTCATTTTATAATATAATAGTATAGTTCACCTTGTAAGAATGGGTGTGTCAGCCCGTCACGGATAGTGCGCAGCTTGATGACAATTAGTGAATTATTGTACTATGATATTGTTTTTGTAAGATTTTAGTAGCCATGTGTAAGTGTATTCCAAATTACATTACAGTGGTTAATGAATCCTTTTTTTTAACTTCTTGCTGTATCCTAGGGTACTATCCCTGAGATTGATCCTGGGAACCTAGTGTTGAGACGTTTCATTCTCAATATGACATTTCCGTTTCCCATTTTCCTCCGAATTCGCTAGGTCTTGCGTGTTGAGTGACGAAACTCAATGTCGTGCTTTGCTTCGTTACTAGGGCAAAGAAATGAAAATACTAAACATTTCATTTTCCCATAGGAATAGAACCCACAACCGGTCGCGTTTACAGACACAATCTTGTGCGCATGCGCCACGACGACCACAAAAAAAAATTGAGAAATTACCAAACTTAACAATTGAAAGAATATAAATCGAAAATAACTTTATAAAACTAAAATAAATATATAAGCGTGTGTCTGAATACTCTTATATCTTTATAAGAGTATTCAGAGTATTAGAAAACAACAATGGCCGCGTAATTATAATAATATTAAAATTCTTGGCAAATACCTGCATTGATATATAAATAACTTATACAAATGTCAAATAGTACATAAGCAACTGGTTGTATTACAAACACGTTCTCGGTTTCCTGCGGGCTTTTATTATAGGAATATTCGTTTAAATTCTTATAATATTAAATCTATATTTAAAATAGTGACACATCTTAATGTTAATAATCAGTTACACACTGTATCCCGCATATAGGAGGGTAGGTAGAGAAAACCTAGTGGTAAGACACTCTGTTCTCCACTTACCACCGTCCTTTTCCATGCGTGTTGGCGGAACTCCTTAAATCGACGATTTTAAATCTATATTTATACAATAAAATCGTGTGACACGTGTCTTAATGTTAATTAATAATTAACTGTCATTAATACGAACGATAAGTATTCATTTAATTTATGATAAAAGCTAAGTTCGATCTTTATGAAAACAGATTCTCTCCCTCTAATATAACAAAGTAACGATACATATCTGCAATAATATTATAAAACTGGAAGTTTGTTTGGTTGAACGAGGTAAACTCAGAAACTACTGGTTTAAATTGAAAATTATTATATGTTTTATGGCCCTTTTATAAGTAGTCATATTGACTGCAATTTCTTCTTATTATCTTCAGAGGGAACCTAAGAACCTAGAGCTAAGACACACCGCATTCATTAAGAGATTTCCGTTCGACGTTTTAATGCCGCCTTTAAAATAATATTTTGCCAATAAAGTATTATATAGCAGTTGAAGTACACTGTAGTATTAGCAACAATTAATTTTAATTTTATAGTGATTTTTATTCAATAAGTTATAAATATGGTTAGTCGTGGTACAGCAGCACGAGCCTGTGACTGTGACGTGACGGTTGTGGGTTCAATCCAGGCGAATGAATTTATACTTGGAGTTGAGTTCCGTCACCACGACATGTTACAAGATTCCATATGACGGAAAGTTGGGAACGGAGTGTCTGAGCACAAGGTTCCTCTGTCTATCCTGTTATATGCGGGATACAGTGTGAAGTTAATTTGTTTTGCTGGTAAACAAGTCATCAAAGTCAGCACCAGTTATGCGTAGATCAGGTTAGAGCGCAATACACGCTCGTGACTGTGAACTATAATTTTCCGTTATTATCTCATGTTATCAAACTAATTGCATCTTTCTTTGTAAGATACGTAATAATGCCTCGATATCATTATTCTTCATATTTTATATAGTTTCACGCTGTTAGTTGCACGTTATAGCATATTAAGCAGAGAAACCGGGTGTCAAGACATTCTGTTCCTCACGGACCATTTTTGGGATATTGCGTATCGAATGGTGCAATTCAACGTCGTTGTTAACAGAGCGAAAATATCAAAATTTATATTCTTGAGTGGGATTCGAATCTGTTACGCCGCGCGAAGACGGCCTCGATCGGTTATCAAGTTATCTCACTCCATTTGAAAGTTACGTCAATCCAAATTGACATGAAATTGTTCTGTCATTTAAATTTAAAGTCACACCCAAATAAAGTGTGGATTGGAGTGTCTTAACACTTGATTCCCTCTGCTTGCCCTGCTGTGTGCGGGATACAGCGTGAAGCTGATTTCATTAGATTTATTTGAATTTTAAATTTAAAGAGTCATATAATAATGTACTGAAAAATATATAATCTAGAGTATTTACATACGTATTTCCGACATATTGATCTCGGTGGTCCGTCAGGTGACGTGGCGAGGTTATTTTTAGCCGCCAGCAGCACTATAACCTGTCAGGGAAACTAAACCGGTTGTAGTTTAAGCAGCGAAAACAAGATTTCTGCAAATGTAGATATGTTAAATTCGAGATTTCTAAGCTATAAGTAGTTTTTTTTCTTGCGCTTGAAATCTCAATATTATGTCATCATTTGACAATTATATTTATCTAGAGTTGTTTTTTGTTACCATATATGTCTGGCTTATCTAGAGTTCATTATATAAAAAGTTTATTATGTTCCCATATTTGAATTAGGACTGCATTATATTTGTTACTAGTTACTAGTATTTCAAATTAGATCCTAACTCCTATGTCTAATGATATAATATTGTTAGCGAATTCGTGTAAAAGATAGTAGTTATAGATGTAAGTGAAAAAAACTATAAAAGCAGTGGAATTGTGTCAATCGGGGGGGTCCTCTCAGGCAGCCATGTAGTGCTTGCATATCTTCTGGGACAGAGTACCCTCTTCCCTACCCACCCTAACAGCATTAACCTCGTTTGAAAAAAAAAGTCCATCAGGGGCAGTTGCTTGAAGGCAACGGCCCCCGATTGACGCAATTAAAAATCCATTCATCCATCCATCCATGACGAAAATTGAAAATCCATTTTTTTCCATTTTCCCGTAGGAGTTTTTGTGCTAATAATTTTAAGTGCAAATTTTTGTCTGTGTGCTTCCAGTCAGTCGCTCAATAACGGAAGAGTTTTATATGTATGTATAGATTATGTCATCTTAAAGCAAACATCGATCTCTTGATAATATGATCAATATTTGCTATGCAATCGATTGATTACAGTGTCAAGTACACTGCTGTACAGTGGTTGTGGATTCTAATCTTAATTGGGATTTGGTTCCGGCCTGGTTAGAATATAGATATGTATTTTATTAATGAAAATAGTCAATCTCCGTTAGCATCTCAATATCGACATCAGACTTGAGAGCTTTTTATAAATAGCTCACAAGTACACTGTTGCTATCTTTTGCTAAGAAAAATAGATTATTTCTTTATTCTTAAATTATAAATTATTTTTTATATTAGGATTATATTAGAATATAATATTATATTATATCCTAATAATCCTCTGTCCACAAAAAGTGAGAGATATTTGAAAGCAAAAAATGGAAACGTATAGGAACGTAACGAGATCTCAACTCGCATCGTGCCGTAAAAAAAGGCAGCCGTGGTCCTGTGCAAGTTGTTTTTTTCTTAGATCCGTCCATAGACGCTACAGGCGCGAGTTCATCGCTGCCTCAAATTTTATATACGTTTCTAAAAAAATTTAGTAATATTTTTATTTTTAAGGAAATGAAAAACATGATATTAGCACATATTTATTAGATTAACACAAAATAGCCGAACATCCGTCTAAATCATCACACAACAAGTGCGGCGTGTTTTGTTAAAATGAAGCAAAAAAATGATTTGATTTTGTATTTTAACTCGAAGTCTTATATTTAATATATAATTATGTATGAATGAATTTACCTTCGGAATTTTAACTTAATAAGATTTCGAACCAAGAATTTCATCTTATAGCTTAAATAAAGAAGAAATTCTCGCTTTGCTTATAATTTAATTGAAATACTGTTTAAATCTAGAAGGATGTTATTTTTTATATTGAAAATAAATTTAAATCTTGTTATTAGCTATATTATTATAACTCCTAGCGGAAGCTTCAATCATATAGCAGGGAACATAAAGGGAACTTAGTGTTAAGAATTCAGACACTCAGTGACCCAAAAACAGCCCAATTTTCGAAATATTGCCTGTTAAGTGGATAATATAGTGGATAAAGCAAATAAAGAATTCCCTTGAGTGGGAATGAAATTCACAACCGTCACGCATTCAATTAGATATTTTGCTGCTTTTGTTTTACCAGGACGACTTCAAAATATAAATATTGTGATGACAATTATTTTAGTTATATATTTTTTAAAAATAAGTTCAATTAAAATCTGTTAATCTAATCTAAGATATTAAGAAACATAAAATTCTATCTTAAAATATCTGAAATAACCTGGATTGTTCTATTGATCTTGCATAGAATATTCGTGATAGTGGAAATTTTTGTCGTCCACAGTCTCGTTCCGCGCCGCTCACTCCAAGCGAATGATATCCTTACGTCACTTTATTGCAAGTTTTATGAGAAAACGATCGACTTTTAAAAGTTTAGAAATTGATTATTTACATACATGTTATGATTGTATTTTGTTCTTTCTTATTTTTTAAGTTTTAAGATTAGTCTTTTCTTATTCTTTTTTTTTATAAAGTTTTAATCTGTATCTCGTTTGTAGAGTACGCAGAGGGGACTTACTCTTAAGTGCCCACGCACTGTCCAACTTAAAAGATCGTACTGTGCCACGTTACCAGAATCAGAACATGAAAAAAAAAACCTATTTCCAAGTGAAAAAAATAGCACAACGATTCCGCAAAATAAAATAGCGTATGCTATTATGCTATTGCTTTTATAATCAAACACAAAAATCGATATACAAAAAGAGAACACCATAGAAGAAAATTAATCGTAAATGGACAACACATGTAAAGATAAAATACGTTTTAACATAACATCAATCAAAATTATGACATACGTAGATAACTTCTTATTATGACATGACAGTACATTACCTAGGAGCACTTTCGTCACAATAGAGAACAATTAGCGGCGCTTATCAGATTAGGTTACTCCATGTTGGTGATGATAATTTTCTAAAACTACACCTGTTCCGTTAAATGACTGACAGACAACGGAACGGACTGATTAGACTACTGGATTTGGAGAATTTAAATAATGAAGGTTTGGGGAGTCTCGTGAGGGTTGTGGTTTCGGTTGCCAATCGAGGAAATTAATTATTTTATATTTTTATTTCTTCGCTCTACATACAAAACGATATTTCAACTAAATAATGCTTTTCTTCTAACTTGTTCTTAAAACGTTTTCTATGAATCGCTCAGCCGAATCTGAAATTTGGCATATAGGTTCCTAGGGAAATGTAGAAAAGTTCTAAGTAAGAATTTCTAGTTCTAGTTCTAAGTAAGAAGAACGGGAAAGAGATTTATGTTTTAAGGTCCACACAAACAAAATCACTAATTGTTTGTGTTTGGAAGTGTATACTGTATATATACTTAGTGAGAAATGTCTAGAACCTGCCGATCAGTGCCAAGGGAGCCTTTCACAATGATCTCCCACATGTGAAGTAGACTAAGGTTATTTGACAGTTCGCCTCGTGACTCGTGACTAGCATTTAATAATTTAATATTATAGGATATAATGTAGAGTTTACGAATGATATATTGATTTATTTCTGTGACAATTTTTTTATAGTGAATAGGCTTGTATGTAACCATTTTTCACTGAGTTTTCATTTCAAGAAATAAACGGAATATAATAGCAGCATGTATGTTTCTACTTGTTCTAGCTATGTTGCAACTTGTTCAATTTCTATGATCATCATATTAGTCCGATGTGGCGCAGGGGCACAATCTGACTGTAAACATGACTGGTTATGGGTTCGATCCCCACTCGAGGAAATGAAATAAATGGAGCTGAAGTAATGATATTAGTTTGTTTTCTCCACACAATTCACGCGTACTTAATGGTAACTTATATAAATAAATTTAGTAAAAATATTTATGCATTTTTTTGTTTTGTATTTTGCATAAATCTGATGCATTTATTAGTTAAAGGCCGTCGTAGCTCAGTGTTGTGTCACTACACCAGGTGTAATGTAAACACAAGGGGGGACAGGTGGGGGTTTTTAGGGTTCCGATACCACTTGGAGGAATGAATTAGGTTCAATTCCTCGCTCTGGTAACAAGACAAAGCTACATTAAATCTCGCTACTCAACAAGCAATATTTCAAAAATTGCGAAACGAAGAATTTTAATACTAAAGTCCTTTATCTTTACTTTCATATGCACAGCGTAATGCTACAGAAATAACAATAAGAATTTTTTTATAGTATAATATGACAGTGTAGTGTTGCAATAGATTATAATATTATAGTGTTACAATAGCTGCAGTGTTGTATTTTATCATATAGCCGACTTACTATGCGCTCCTACTGATATACATTGCACATTGGGCGTCCCTCGAAGAATTTACTCGATAATTATCCCCATAATAACTTATTTGCATAGAGTTCGCCAAATATGATCAATATTATATTGACGTGACATATTTTTGTTGTTGTCACGTCAACAAAAAATATATCACGTCAATATTGTAGTTAAATATTTATTTTAACTAGAAAAAATTTATACAATAGTAAACGCGATGGTTGGGGGTTCCATTTCCACGCGAGGAATGATATATTTAATATTTTCATTTCCTCGTTCTGGTAATGAGCCAAAGCGTTGAGTTCCGCTACACTACACGCAATGCTTAGAGAAATTATCGGAAAATGGGAAACGAACGTTTTAATGGCGTACGGAGTGTCTAAGCACTTACCAGGTCTCCTCTGCCTACCATGGTATGTGTGGGATACAGCGTGACGTTAAAAAAAGTAATATATAATATTAAGACATTCTGTTATCCGCTTTCCACCCTTATTCAAGACATTGCGTATTGAGTGGCTGAACTCAAAGCATTTTATTTCAATGTATTTATTTTATTCTTTATTCTATTCTTTATTTTATTTAGTATTTGAATGAAAAAAATATATTACAATATTATTAAATGAAAAAAAATAAAAATTTGTAAAACAAAGCTTGTATTGAAAATTATTTTTTTAAAACAATAACAGATAACGACGAGTGAAATCAAGTAAATATACTTAGCGACTAAAGATTATATTGTATAGCAACTTTAATTACACAAATAAATTGAAATATTTACGAAAATACGTTAGTTCGTTCATAAAAAGGTGATGAACTTGTTTATTTTGTGATTCATATAAGTTGGCAGAATAAAGACATTAATTTAGAACAATATTCATTATAATGAATGAAAAGAATCAATGTTTACTTTCCAACTGGTGTTAGTATTTTTATTATTATAATATTATATGTAATTTTTAATACTTGTGTGTTTTTGGACAAGGCAACCTTTTTTCACACTGCATCCGGCATATAACAGAGTGGGCAGGGGGAAGCTAGTGCAAAGACAGATAGAAAAAATTGAACCCACTACCGTTGCACTTACTGAGCATTTTTATTTATGTATTTATATTGAATAATAGAAATTTATTAAATTAATCAGCTTTGCAGTTATGATTTTTAAATAACAATCACTATTTGCACGCAATGGTTGTAATTGTAAATTAGAAAAGGTAGTACTTTTTGTATTATTAGTAAATACAATATCAAAAAGTCTTCCATGTAATTAAATTATCGGCGAAAAAAAAAAACCATTCGAGAGAAATCATGATAGGAACCTAGACAATAGGCAACTTATTGTCAAATTTTAGCAAAATAAATGGCTATTATAAAATATATTAGACAACTCTCTTACGCGGCGTTGAGATGCGCCACTCAACACGCAATGCCTCCAACGAATGAACAGAGTGTTTTAACATTAGGTTCCCTCTGTCTACCATGCGTGTGCGGAATACAGAGTAAAGCTATAAAGAAAAATTCTTTATAAGGTTGCAAAACATATTTTCAAAGAAATTTAAAATCCAAAGTAAATACATTACATGGTTTCCAACGGAACTTGAAATGACGTGATTGCACAAGGCTAACTATTGTGCGTTGTTTAAGTTGAACCTTGCAGTCGCCTTCTGTTAACCTAGATTAACTAGATCCTACCTAATGATCTAATATAAGAAAATAATATATGATTGATGACTGTTTAAGATAACATGTGGTATTCTGACAAAATCCTGGGACCTAATAAGACTAGGTAATGAAAAATCAGAGGTCATTGTAGCTTAGTGACTAGAAACGTGAAGGTTGTGGGTTTGATATTCTCTCTAGAAAATACAATAGAACACTATAAACGTGGGAAGGATTTGGTGCCCACATGAGAGGACTTAATTCAGGTTTTATTTCCATGTTCTGACTACCTCGTGTTGCGATAGAAAAATGAAGCTGGTTTGTTTTGTCTGTTTTAAATAAGTAATTTAAGCAGTTGGTAAATCTAAACAAATGTCTTTTATATTACCAAATGTAGCATGTCACGTAAAAAGCACGAGGATCTCCTGGAGAGCATGTCATGTAAAGGTTGGTAACAGTGGACGAGACGAAAGTGGTACGTGGCGACCGTAACTCCCTACTACCCCGCTTAAGATACAGCGTGAAGTTTAGTAAGTAAGAAATCTTAATCCACGATCGTTTTCAGGCAAAACCATCCAGGCTATAAAACTATAGCACTCTACTAAGTACCTAAGTAGTGCACACTGTTGCAATGTTACATTATTATGTAATTCAGTCAGTGCTCTCATTTCATTGTTTCAGAATTCAAACTACCAATTTCATATTAGCGCTCTGTTTATTAAATACACTTAGACTAATACGTAATATAATAGCGGTTAGATGTTTCATATATTAAATATTGTGCATATAAAAAGGCATTTTTTGTTTTGAGGCAATAGTTAAGGTTTGATTTCTATTTGGAGAAAGGATTTTATTGAATAAAAGCTTCTACTTTTCTTCTATCTTTTTAATATGGGATTTTTGGATAGGCAATAGAATATCTGAGACGATGCAGAGGCTTGTTGGAGATGGAGGATGGATGGATTAGAGATGGATGGAGAGGGCAAGAGGCTTGTCACAAGAAACACTCTTATTCTAAACGCGATATCTTAATTGTTGTAGAAATTATGAAAGAAAATTAATTTGTATAAAATTTTAACAAATAACTAAAAGGAAATATTATTTAAAATTTTAAATCTATAGTTTTATATGCAAATAACTCTACAATAAAAAAAATGCCAAGGCCAAGCTAGTAAGTAATAAAAATAAAATATGTTTAGTATGTCCATTTAATTACTCAAATGACCTGTTCCGCTTCACGACAGATAAGTGAATGTTTTTCTTTATTTTTTATTCTTATACTTATGATGATCCGAATCATTTGGCTTTTCGCGGGCATTTGAGTTTCATCACGTTGCCTTGGATTTAGTCGTGTTTGTGATTTTTATAAAATATAAAAGTTGAGTATACTTCTGTACTAACAATATAAAATTGAACAATTTAATTGAGTTTTCAAGGCGTTCACGAAATTAATGGTTTGGATGGATTTTCTTGGTGTTAGATGATCCCTTTATTAATCCTATAGACTATTTATATTTAAATATTTGTCATATTTATATATATTTTAACATATTAATTGCTTCACTGTAATCCAATGTTCTGAAGGCAAACTCACCTCGGGCACTCAACATGTGCCATACTCCTCTCTTAGTTATTCCTGTTCGCCAGGCGGTTCCTGCAACATTGCGGTTAAAAATCTTCTTTAAATATAAAAATAATTCTTCATTAGCTTTCCATGGACACGAGGTTATATTACACTTAATTTAAACAAGGGGGGAATTACCTATAATATTATATAATACAAATTCCCCTTTATGATTACAATCAATATTTATATTATAGTGTACAGTCAGATCTATTTTGAGGGTGTCATAAATATAGTGTTGCCAGAACAAAAAAATAACAAGGGAATTCATAATTCATATTGAATTCTTTGTTGTCAAAATCTTACGCAAATTACAAAGTATACTTAATAAGTAAACAATACGTGTAACAATCGAAGGTCTTGCTCGATACAATGAGATTTTTTTTTATAATGTATTTTTTCTTATGTGCTGACATTTATTTATTTATTGATTTATATAAAACTAAGATAATTGATTTATTTATGATCAACAAGAGTTCTTTTGATCTAATCAAAAATAATATTATTTAAAATTTCTATTCTGTCGATACTTTTTGATTTTTCTTTCTAGATTTAATTTTAAAGGTAAATTGAACTACCACCCAAATTCGTCGTAAAAGTGTACAACAATAGCTTATTTTTTTATTTAAAAGATTTGTTCTTTTATAAATCATAAGTTAGTTACGTATTTGTTAGTTATTTTTTTATATAATTTATTATAAATGCACATTATTACGTCTTACATTGTTATTCTAGAAACGTACAGCATTCACATTTAGCTTGCGCTTCGATATTCGGATAACTTGTGTATGTTTACAATTTATAGGGCTCGTGCGTCAGTAGGCGTGGAGAATTCAGTTTCAATAAGGAACGTATTGTGTTTCTTAAATATGCTAAAATGAGGGAACATATTTTTTAATTTAAACAATTTAAAATGGTTTAGCTAACGATCGAGGAATTAAAAAGTCTTAGTGTTGAACTTAGACCAAAAATCACTTAAAATAAAAATGTGTAAGAAAAAATGATTCACAATCATCATTTGCATATTTTTTTGCTATATTGTTGTATTTTGTTTGAACATAATATATAAATATTCCAATTAACAAATATCTATTTATCAAATGAAATCAAACAATACGTTTAACAGATCTATTAATCTAGGATAATTGGTAAAAATTCCAAGATAAGTTGTAACCTTCGCGTTTCAATCAGAAAAATTAACATGAAGCTATTATTTCCTTTATGGGAAGTCCTAGGTATCAATAGTTATTGGCTGATTTAAAATTTAGAATCTGCGAACTACGGCACGGTAGAAAAAATTAAGTGAAAATTACCTATTAATACATTTTTTATAGAATGCATAGTAGCTTTTAGGTAGCATATTATATTTCAACCTGATTTTATATAAAAAATAAATAATAAAGACATATATGTATATCAAATATCGATTATTAAGTAAGTAATAATATTATATTATTGTTATTACACAGAACATGCAAAACAACAAACAAAATTCGTACCACCGTAATTGTACAATGCTTGTAAAAAATCTTTGGAGAGTGCGAAACAGAGTGTCTCAACACTAGGTTCCCTCTGCCTACCCTGCTATGTGCGGGATACAGCATTAAGCTGTTTTTTTTCTATAAACGTTTTAAAGGTTAAACTCTATATACCTACTTATTACATTTTAATCTAATGTATTTGTATTTACAACTAAATAGGTTTCGTCCAAATTTCATCTCATTATTAGAAACATGTTTTTGCAATTTATTCTAGATATTTCCTCGCACGTGAATTAATTACGCTGAACGGAGTTAAAAACGAGTTATAAATTTAAATTATTACTTATTAACAAAAATTTTTTTGAACAACGCCCTTACGTAGAAGCTCTTAGACGTTATTAAAGCATTATAAAAGGCAGCCACTATTAAACCTGAAAAAACACAAGATATTTTTTTTTCTGCATAATAAACTTGTGTAATGGTTCAACAAAGTTATGAATTATAGCACAATTTAAAACTAAAAGGAGTATGTTTTTTTTTTGAAGTTGTAATAAATAAAAATTATTCTTCTCTTCATAGCAAATTGTAACTGTTCTGTTCAATAAACAATTAAATTAAAATTAACCAAAATCCATTAATTCCAGGAAAATCTATCAGAATGGGAGCGCGGCGTCACCGACATGCAGGCGCCAACCGCTGGAGCCCTATCACGCAAGTGGAGCATGAGGAGTGCGCACGCTCAGGACACGGCCCCGGATGAAACCCCGCCGGTTACCAGTTCAAATTCCACGGACGCTTGTAAATTGCTTGTGGTAAGTATTTTTTTTAAATAAATATCAATAACTTCGCATATGACAATGTAGGCAGAGAGAACCTAGTGCTAATATTCTATTCTATAATTTATCTAAAACTATCCTAATAAGTACTTTATTTGTAGTTTGTATCAATAACATAAAAAAAAAATAAACGTATCTTTTAAAAAGTTATAAAGTTAAATTATAAATTAAAATTTCTTAAAATCAATTATTTTTTAGTTTAGTTTAATTTATATTATTTTATAGTCTTCCTATTATCAATGTCATTAACCTTAAATAACAGTTGGGATACGTTTTTACACGTGAAAAATATATAATCTACATTTTTTGTCAACTCAAGTAACCTCTACGACGACTACATAATATTATTTTTTTTTAATAACGAATAAACATCTGACAAAAATATAATTGAAATAAGAAGAAATATGAACAAAATATTCACAGTTTTTATTATAGTTTTTTTTTCTTTTGGGTGTTGAATAAAAACTAAGATTAAAGTAATGTAATCTATTACATTACTTTAATATATACAGGTAAGAATTAATATAATACCCTACCTACATATCTAATTACTAATGCCGCCGTGGCACAGTTCGGACTTGTCTTGTTGGTTGAAATGGTTATAGGGGATACAAATGCTTTTTGGTGGGATTTTAATATTTATACATTACTCTTCTTTAATAAAACAAAATGAAAGATGTTCCTTCAAAATAGTGAGAAATTAACTAACTCTAAGAATTCTGCAAAGACTAAGCGCTACTACGAACGCGCTGATTCCTATTGCAATCCTCTCATGATCGAACCGTGTAATTACGCTCGTCACACGCAACCGCTTCTACGACCCCTTCGTAGCGTCCATCTGGACCCCAAAGACCTAAAAAATTTTGCATCATCTCGCTCTATCATATCGCTATCCCTTTCACGAACGTCCATCAGCGCTTGTATTTCTTCAGGGGCGAGGTACTCTCGCCACTCCCCGTCCAATGATGCTGTAAATACTATTCCAAGTCATCAGCCCATCAGAAAGAAATCGTGACGGGTTCAATTGTTTTCATGCGTTCACCCAGTGCACAGTAAATGCCAGAATGGATAATTTGCCTATCATTAAGAACAACGTATAGTTGTTACCGAGATGGCAATAAATTGATACATTGATACAGGCAGCCGTGTTTAATTGAGTTTCATGAACACTAGGGTTAATTGGTGTTAAATGCGCTCCAGGCGTCTAGTTCCTTCCATCAAATCAATATGCAGATCTTTTGGATGTGTACGTAATATAATGTACAGGTGTATATGTAAATATATTGAATTCAGAGTCGCTATTTTTTTTCAGGCACGGATGGCATTATTAAAAATAATCTTTTGCTTAATTATCACTTATTTAAAAATGAATAATGGCTGCACATCGTGTACCATGGCTGGTGAAAAATATTAAGCTTAAATTTGTCCCTTAACACAATTTGAATCCACAATTGAATATTCAGTCAGGGATGTGCCAATTATGCTATGATGGCGTCTGTATTATGTAACCAAAATCAGCTTTATACCTTTTCAGCATGGCAGGGCCCACAGAGGAAACCTAGTGTTAAGATACTCCATTCCATTGCTCATTATGTGTTTAGTGGTGGAAATTAACGCCGTGCTTTTTCAAATTTAATCATAATCGTTCAGCCCAATGGGATCAACAGAATCTAACCCACAAAGCAAGAAATTTATAGTCAAACTCCTTACCTCGACTCTATTATAATTGAACGTCAAATAATACATTGGTAAAAACAATAATCGGGCCCCAAAATTCAATACGATTGCAGTTTTTATATCATCCGAGTTTTTATATCATAGCGTTCAAGTTCGTTCGCTAATTCCATTTTATTACCGCAACTAATTATGCAAATTGATTAAAACGACGATTTTAAAATTGATTCATCAATATCCACGAGTCGTACTTTCAAGGAGTGTTTTGTTATAAATATAAATACAAATTAAAATTTCTATTTCTTCACTCTGATGTCGAGGCGATGCGCGGCGTTGAGTTCCGCAACTCAACACGCAATGCCTCCAGAATTTGGGTGAAAGTGGGGAACGGAGTGTCATTACACTAGGTTCCATGTGCGGGATGCAGCGTGAAGTTGAATATATTTAAAGGCCGGCAATGCACCTGTAGCTCCTCTGGTGTCACACGGGGACGTGTGCGGCGGTGATCACATAGGTGAACCGTAAAGCGGAAGCGGAAGCATGTCATAATAAATATCGACAAAATATATTGTATCTAGTTTTAAGTAGAGGACTGGGGGAATGATTAAATTTATAATATTTAATTTGTTTTTATCTCGGGTTTGGTAGACAGCGTTGAGTCCTGCCACTAAAAATCCAAGGGCAACGTCTCAAAAATTTGATAAAAGATGTACAACTGAGTGTCTTAACACTGGGTTCCACATACTGCTATGCGATAAAAAGCGTTAAGCTGCAATAAAAAATATTTTTTATTACTCGTACATTATCCTTATTGCTCAGTTAGCAACAGACACGTTGCTTTGTGGGAAATTAATAATAACCAACCGCAAAAACATCGTTATTCATACATATTACGTCTTCTTACAATCCTACAATCATTAAAGGGGAGTCAATAACTTGTATTATACAGTTTATACTTATTTAACAGTTAGTAGCCTTTAAATGTTAATAAGACTAATAGTTATTGTTATTATTTTAGCTTTTTAATATTATTATTTTATATTTATTTATTGTTATTATTAGTTAAAATAATATATTTTCATTTTATTTTATTATATTCGATTTGGTGACTGTAAATGCTGGGTTTGACATCCATTCGGGAGAATGGATTATGTTCGTTGACTCGCTCTGGTAACGAGACAAAATCACATTTCAACGGAATGTTTTAACACTATGTGCGTTACCCACGGGATACAGTGTGGTACTAATATTAGCTTCAACTGTACATAAACTAATGAAACGATATTTTGATCCACCACCTGAAACTTAATACATTTTTTTGCGTTAAATATTATTTTGATGGTCGTAGGAAGAAGTAGACGAGGTGGCCCGCCTCAAAAATATTACCAATAAAAAAAATCCCAGAAAAAATAAAAAATAGCAACATCTACATGATCTGTGAATTCTAAAATCTAAGCCCCCCGAAAATATCTCTAACCCATATACGCCTATGCTTATTTTCTTAAACATTTTTTATTTAATTTACAGTACATCGGCGAGTCTAAGTCGCCGATATGGAGGCTGTCTTTATGCGGCGGCAACGCGGCGGCGGTGGCAGCTCGGGCTGGAACCAAGTTGCTACCACCAAAAATTCGTATAGTCTGGAATCCACCAACCACACCTTACCATCATACTGAGAAACTGAGATTAGTCGTCACAGCTGTTAATAGTGGTAAGTTACCACTCAAGTTCATTTTGTTTTTTTTTCTATTTAATTTTAAGATAAAGAAATTTTTATAATGATTAAAACAAAAAAAATATATTAGTTTTTTTAGACATTAGAAGGAAACTATTATTTTCTCATATTTTTGTATTAATAGAATAGGTGATTCGAAAAAAATTTTATAAACTATACCAAAAACCTAAATATGCTTGAAAATTTTTGACTTTTGTAAAATATACTCAATATTAATAGTACTCAATTTTTATTCGAAGATTACACAATTTTTTTCCAAGTTTACTCAATTTTTTTCGAGATGCTAACAGTCAGTTCAAGGCCAAATTCTCGTCAAAAATTCACATACTCTTAAGTAATTTACTTCTCACCCTATTTTCGCAATTTGTGTGAAAGATTATACGTTACTGTAATGCTAACAGTGCACTATGATGAAGTGTTTTTAAATTGTCCTTCACACATTAAGGATGGGATATCTTTGATTGTATACTAATAAGAAGTTTTTATGCTCATACAAATAGTTCTAATACAACCTACCTGCATAGATTCATAATAACACTTAGATATTATTGATATTTCACAGGTTCAGTATGCAACAACGACTCCCAATTCACATGTGGCCTGACAAGCCTTTGTATAGCCTCGTACCTAGTTTGTGATGGCATCCGTCATTGCCCGGGCGGTGAAGACGAGGACCCCAGCGCCTGCTCCCATAGACGCGACTCCCCACTCCTGGAGATGCTGAGGAGGTTTGCCGCGAGGAACCAGGAACTGCTGGGCCTTGATCAGCCTGATGGTGTGACAAAGCCTTCTGTTATAAGTGAGTGATGGATGGATATTTGAAAAAATAATAGTTTTAAGCTTTTTGTTGTCCATTATTAGAATAAGTACACTTAAGTATTTTTTTTGGACCTATCGTGTCCCAGAGGGACGAGCGTGTGTCTGTAAACGCGACAGTTTGTTAGTCCGATTTCCACTCGAGGAAATCAAATATCATTTTCAATTCTTCGCTATGGTATCGAGCGAAAGCGCGGCGTTGAATAACTCAACATATAATAGTTATAGCCCAAGATCCCAGGTCTCCCAGACCTAAGTAATTTTAGCAAAGCTGAAATTTTGAGGACTCTTAGTCTAATATGTAGTTACGACAATTCAAGTTATTATCTAAACTAGTCCCCCCTTTCAAAGGTAGCTTTAAGGTACAATCTATTAACAAATGATTTTTCATGTGGTCTTAGCCAATTTTATTATGTTTATTTAATATGTCACGGAAACGTTTTTTTTTATGTTTATATCTTTTTCTTTTCCAGTGAAAATAACAGAGGGTGAACAGAAACAGAACGCGTTTATGGAGTTCGCAGCAGCTTTAAAACCATACGGACCTTGGAGCTACCTCGTGGTGGGCATGCTGGTGTGCGCTACCATCCTCATGTTTTGTTTGGCTTGGGGTGAGTTGAGAATATAATTCAAATACAAATATAAATAATGCAGCATAAATTCTTCCTAAGGCCACTCGTGGCACAGGGGCACAAAGTGTGACTATAAAACCGACTGGTTGTGGGTTTGATTCCCACTCGAGATGAAATATTTAATTAAATTTATATTTCCATGTTCTTCGCTCTGGTGTCGAGGCAAAGCGCGGCGTTGAGTTCTGCCACTCAACACG
>DWAN01001058.1:0-19359 GCA_018230445.1 Heliconius hewitsoni
CATGCGTGTTGCCATTGCTGGCGACGTGACTCTACCACACGTACTTTAGTCGTCTTTTACGACACCACCAGTACCAGTACCAGGATGATCCTATTCTAGGCTGGGATCACACGGAAATTTGGTGAAACTAACGACTCGCTTTGCCTTGTTCCTAATTTCCCGAGCTATAATCGAACCCATAACCGTCGCGTTTACAGTCAGATGCAGTGCCACTGCTTCACAACATTTTCATATTGTGTTTCACAAGTCATAATCGTTTATCTATAAATTACGTCACATGTTAAGAAGAATAGACGGGGATGACCAAACTGTGACAATGTGCGACAAGAGGCGGAGAGTGGTCCTAAATTTTGTGACATCAGATTTATTCGTCACGTATAGGAATATGTATACATTGTATGTGTATCAATATCTTTATATAAATTTTATCTTAACTGCGCGGACAGTCAAATTTTTTTCACAATTATGGTTTGTATAGAAGGAGTGCAGAATGCCAACATTTTTTTAAAATAAAGCATATAAATCTATAAATTAATAAAATAAATATAACGCACAAGTTACCATTTGTTTAAAAATTTACACTTTTGTATACATATTGCTATAGCAATGCGCTTCAATTCGTTTTTACTACAATACAAATACAATATTAGTACAATATTAATACAGAACTTATGTAAACAAAATAAATTTTCGAATTGCTGTTACAATTTAATAATTTCTTGACGGAATTTATGGCTGGCCCGTACCGCAATCGGCATTAGAATCTAGACGCGAGTCCCTCCCCGCGGCTGTCAGCATGCGATAGCAGTGCATCACCAGTTTGCTGCACGAAGTTAAGCGCCGCCAACGCCGTGCCGTTGGCGCCCTCTGGCTCCACCGCGCCGCCCGCCGCCACACGCACTCGCGCTGCCTCCACGGAGACCGCGCCGCCCGCCCCCGTCAGCACGCCCGCCGCCGCCTGCGCCAGCGCCGCGCCCGACTCACCGCCGACCACGTAACGTGAGCCTGCGAGGGTTAGACTCTCATGAGTTAAAACATTATGTCAAGAAAGCAATACAATTAATCAATATCATCATCAACGTAACTATTCGCTGTCCATATAGTATGGTCAACAAGTCGTGGCAATCCTGACAATCTGCGCAGCCTATCTATCTACAGCTTATAGATAGAAGGCGGCCACGACTTGTAATCTTTACTGTACATGTTTGAGGTTAACTATTACTGAAGGTGTTTATTTTACTTAAAGGATAAGTAAACGAAAGGTGCGAGGTTTAAGTCTCCCCAAAAACGTTTAATCCCGTCCAAATTTTACACACACTGTTTCATAAGAAAGAAATAATGATAAAACTAAAACTGAAAAAGTATTAGAAACAAGATCATAATATTCACCACATATATGTTCATCAGTAATAATGGCCGGTGCAAGATCTAGAGGTACGGTGGGCTCGTCGCGCTGCCACGTGCCGCCCGCACTGCTGCTCAGCTCTGACCCGAACGGCATGGAGAGACCACTAGAATGTCATATTATGTAATGTTTTATCATGTCCATGGACACTATAGTAACGGCTTATGGGATACACGCTACGTCCATATTTGCCCAGTCCTCACGTCAGAGCGAAAGTAGTGGTCAGAGTGTACGTTGTTCACGACATAACTCTCTAGTTAATGTAGCAAACACTACATATTTAGCTTTAGCGTCACTTAACATTAGGTTCCTAGGTGAAGTTCAGCTTCTACCTAGTGCTAAGATATTTCCGTTCACTACTTTTCGCTGAATTAGAGCGGCGAAACTCAACTCATCCATTTGCGTTGTTACCAGAGCAAAGAAACTGAAGTATTTAATATTTCAATACCTCGAGTGAGAATCGAACTCACAACCTTTCTTTTTTAAAGTCGCTTCTGCCCCTGCGCCACGTCTGGTTTCAGTTCATCTTTTTTTTAATAATGTTCCCTTAATAACTTTTTGGTTTATTATTTATCTGTCGCCTATGAAAAGATAAAGAGATTAGTCCTTTGTATTTTATTTATACCTGGTCATTTATTTTTTCAATATAAGTTAAGACATTTATATACACAACAATAGAACTAGGCAAAGTAATTGAAAAACAAAGTACATTTAAAAAAATATAATTAAGTAAGGCTGGGAGAGAATACTCTTTAGCGTTATGCCCGCCTCTTGTACATTTTTTTAATAATTGTATGCAATATAGAAAATAAAAATAAATAAATAATTAATACATACGTAACAAGTGCGACGTAGGTATCTCGGGGGTCAACGACGGCGAGCCCCGACGCCACGCCGCGCGGCCACTGCGCTCCCGCCGCTGTCGCCTGCGACTTGAGACTCTCAACTGCACTACGTATAAATGTAATAGTTTGAAATTGGTTATAGCCGTTGTATAGTTTAATTCTAGCAAGCCACTCGCGGACTCGCCCGTTTGCCGTTTCAATTAAGTTAAAATCTTGCAAATTTAAATCTTTATCCAATCCTTTTATTCTGATATATAGCTATAAAGTTTCATCAAATTCCGTTTAGTAGTATCCAAATTAGAAATAAAATATTCATTCTCACTAACTTTCACATTTATATTGTAAGTAGACATTTTAACTAAAAAAATTGTACAAAAATGCCTAGATGAACGACCAATACAATACTTTTCAAGAAACAGAAGAAAACCTATTTATGTAAATAGAATAAAAAGAAAGAGAAATTACACAAAATACAGGTTTAGTTTCACTAAATTTGTAGTAGAAGTTACCTCTGGTAAGCGCTAGCAGGTGTAAGCAGGTTTGGGTCACCTGCGAGCGACGCGTTCAACGCTGCGGCAGCGACGTTGCCGCCCGCGCCGCCCGTCCACACGCGCCACGCGCCTGCCTCTACGCTAGCGCCCGCTCTGACTCGCACCGCGCTTTCACAAGTCCAGGACGCGCATAGTTCTGGAATTGTTTTTTTTAGCTTCTGTAATACGCACATAGGTCGGTAGAGGGAACCTGGGAACTTAATGATAAGATGTAGCCATATTACTTAAACGAGAAAATTTTAATATTAAATATTTCATTTATTTTTATTTGTTAGATCATTTATTTTGTTTACTGACTTATCCTTTAATTTGGTTTATATTTATTTGTGTGTAATTAAAATTAAGAAGTTATTATACAAATTAAGAAAAAAGGCAGACAAATTAAGGAAAAAGGCAGAGAGATCAAATGTTAAGAGTAGTTGAGTGGAAGAGCTCACGCTGCGCTTATGACTCGACACCAGAGCGAAAATATGAATAATAAATTTAAATAAATATTTCATTTCCTCGAGTGGAATGGAATCCACAACCTTCCATTGCCAATCGAGTCACACTTTGTGCCTCTGCGCCACGACTGATCTAAATATTAGATGCGCCCATTTTTTTAACAAACTACCAATATCTATGTATTTACCACTGAATATTCACGACTATCATTTACTTACCAGCACTGGTATAGTTCTGCAGTGACTGTAGGTAGTCAGCGAGTGCAGGTTCGGTGCGTAACATAGAGGAGGTGTATCCGGGTAAGCCGCGCGCTGCTGCCGCCGCCGACAGACTTGTTGATACTGTGTAGCCTTCCCTGAAAAAATATTAAGAAATCCTTTATTTTATAGCGTATTGTTAAGAAAATATCTAGAAAACATTATAAAAAACATCTTGGCATTAAATTATTTAGGTAAGCCCTCTTAGGTGAAAATTTTAAACTTTTACAATTTATTCTGTATCAAAATTAAAATATTAAAAATAATTACAGATTTTTATTTATAAATTACTCTACAATATTTTAATATTTATATTCCTTTCATGAAAGCGTCAATATAAACCAAATTTAATATATATAAAAGACTTCAAAAGCTAGAAACTGACCTAGCAATATCGATAGCCGGTTGCAACACTTGCGACCACGGCAGTACTCCGAGTCGCGCGTGTAAAGCGGCGAGCGCGGCCACGAGTCGCGGCGTGTCCCCTGCCGCTCCTACTCGCGCCCCGCCCCACTCCGCCACAGTGGGCAGCAGGGTACGTGACTGACGGTACTCCCAGTGCACGAGCGATCCGCTCCTGGAGATTTTAGTTAAGCAGTTATTTGTGAATCAGACAAGTGATTAACATTTGTTTTCTCTACATTTTCTTAGAGCTTCAAGTTTTATTATTTCTTACTACTTAGCCAATTAGGTATATAGAGCTAAGTGTTAAGACACACTGTTAGCTAATTTGAGACGCGATTGCGCGATGAGTCTCTGAGTAGTTTAATAGAGTGAAAAAATTATTGCCGCGAAAGAGGTTCTTACTCCGAACCGTCGTATTAACTCATAGCACTCACGATGAACTCAATCTCAATTATAATATATATTTCAATGTATATTTTTAATTATATGAAACATAAAGAAAGAATATCCTGCGTTGCAGTAATATAACACACAGTGATGTAACTGGATAACGAAATTTCATCGAGGGACGATTAAGTACAGTAACATTTTAGCAAATGGTATAGTCGAGACAGCGCTAGCTGACGATGTCCACGCGAGATGGGATTGCTCAATGGCTTGTGCAGATTTACGGCTGGTTTTGTGCTGTATCGACTGCTCCTACACGGTATTTATGAACTGTGAAGGATTCCTGATCAGCGGTTATAGGATATGTATGTACTAATACAGGCTTCGTAGACTAAGGTTTTTAATTTCGTCTCTCAAGTAACATAAAGGGTTGGCGTTGAGTTACGCCATTCTCCCTCTTACTCGCCCTCTGCCTACGCAGGGATAAGCGTAAAACTGCTTTTTAATTAAAAAATTACAAGCAAAAAACGAAAAGTGATAAACATTAACGCCATCTAATGCCATATTGAAGTATCAATTAGAGAGAGAGTAATGTGTATAGAGCTTCTAAAAATTTTATAGAAGTAGGTTTGTAGCGACGAAGTATCTTCCCGAACCAACAATTTTTCAGTTTTATGTCGTAGTTTATCAATTGTTGTGTAGATGGCGCTGAAAATGAAACGTAAAGATCCGATTGTATTGTAAAATTTGATATGACCATTACATAAATGCAAATAAATAAAACAAGAATTCACAAAATAAATTAAATCTGATCGATAATATTTTCAAACTTAAAAAGAACTATTTTAATTTAAGTACTAATATTTCAGAATAATAAAAAATATACCCTCCTATATGCTGTTTATAGCATAAAGCTAAAACATATATAATATTATCAGTCATGTTAATCATAAATCAAGAAGTATATAGTACATACGCATCCAAGGAGGTCCTATGCGGCGCCAGCACGGCAAGGCAGAGCGCGGCGGCGGCGGCGGCGTCTAGAGCCCGCGCGCCCCCGCGAAGCAAAGCCGTGCCCGCGCGCGAGCACGCCGCCGCAGACGATGACACCGACCCGTGCGGCACCACCTGCAAGAAACACAATAGAAATTATTTTTTTTTTCGGTGAGGCAATGCGCAGCGTTGGGTTGCGTTACTCAACACATAACAATTCTAAGCTAAAATAATAATCAATACAATCTTTCTCTCAGATATTCATATTGTATCAACAACTTAATGTTAATATATTATTTTTTTTTTATTATAATTAATAGTCCTTTAATTTAATTAAAAATATATATGTATATACTTTTTCTTAGTATACTAGTATTATAAATAAATTTTCAGCAATTTTTCTGTCATGGACTATTAAATAAATTTATTCTCATATACATACAATATATAGTGTTAGCGTACTCGTGTAAAAGAGGATAGAATTAGGTGAAAATAATTATAAAAGCAGTAGAATTGTGTCAATCGGGAGACAACAAGAGAATAATAGAATGTATGTTTCTGTACGTATATTTAAATTTAAAAACTTTTACTTTACATCAATTCTACCTACTTATCATCATTTACCTACGTGTACATAAGGAGGTAATACATTTAAAACAAATAATAAAAAAAATCAGCTTTACGCTGCATCCCGCACACTTCAGGGTAGACAGAATGAACCTAGTGTTAAGACACTCTGTTCATTGTATTTTTTAACCAAACAGTTTTTTAGACTACGATATAAAACAATTTAAGAGTTAAGTATCTACTTTACAGGCGATCTCGATGGAAGCAATAAATGTGCTAATGGACCACAAAACAATGAAGTCTCAAGTGGCTCATGAATAGATGATGCTATTATATAGACAAATGCGCTTCTTCTTTACGTGCATGGATAAGTAGAATGTTATATTATGTAAATATACTAAATTAAAATTAGCTTCATGCTGTATCCCGTACACAGGGTAGGTCGAGGGAACCTAGTGTTAAGACACTCCGTTGCTCATTTTCCGTCGATTTCTGGAGGCATACCGTGTTGAGTGGCGGATCTCAATGCTGCGTATTGCTTCGACACCTTTGCTCTGGCAAAGACATGAAAATTTAAAAGTATATTTCATTTCGTCGTTCTTATCGTTATACACTTGTGCCTCTGCGCCACAACTGACGTCAATAATTAATTTATAAATTATACTGGAATTATTTTTAAAATAGTCTTAATAGCTGTTATATATTAAAACGACAAGAAGAAAAACCATTTTTCACCTATTAATTTTATCTCTTTTGGTCTGCTACCTGCTACTAAATGTGCAATGACTCTAAAAGAGGCAGAAAATGGAATATGGAGTGTCTTAATACTGGTTTTTTTCTGCTTACCCTACTGAATATGAGACGCGTGGATTTTAAAAAATAAATCAATATAGGAACTTGCCTCATAATCTCCGTAGTATATTTGTGTAAGAAGGGCGATGGTAATGGCGGCTGTCAGTACCGCGAAGGCACCAAGAATGACCCGTGGACCTCCACCGCACAAGCGAGGACCTTCTAAATAACTACTACTGGGCTTTAGGGGAATATCTTCTCGGAGTTCTACCACACCTAGAATTAAAGTTTTCTTTTCATAATAGTCCGAATACTTTTCTTTTTTTTTTTAATCGTATCTTTTTGTTTACTTTTTTAAATTTTGTGTTGTTACTCTTTTTTTCCTGTCCATACTATCCATTATGAATTACCTATAAATTATTCACATAAATAAAACAAGAAATAAGTTCGCAAAAAAAAGTATTGAATTTTGTCACGGGTACCTAATAATCTTGAATAAGTATATTATAGAAAATTCAGAACTATTTGGTTTGTATTTTATATTCAGTTTTGTGTATTTTATATTATTTTATATTCAGTTTTCTGCTTCACACTATTTTCGTTTTTTTTCGGAAAAATGGTTAACATTCAGAAGTAGAGAAAAAATATCGTGTTTATAGTTTTCTTTACTGTAAGCGCTATTCTTATTATTTTGGGCTAAATTATATAAAAAATCCTTTGATCGTCTAAGAAGGAAATATTAATATTGGTAATAATCCTACTACAATAAATTTTATGATATATTTATTTGAGGCACGTGTGACTGCAAAACCGACTGGTTGTGGATTCGATGCCCACTCGGGAAGATGAAATATCTACTTAAATTTATATTTCCATTTCTTCGCTCTGGTGTCGAGGCTAAGCGCGGCGTTGAGTTCTGCCACTTAACACGCATTGGAGTGTCTCAACACTAGGTTCCCTCTGCCTACCCTGCTATGTGCGGGTCTTTTTATAATATATTTAATTAATTTGTATCAAGTAAACAAACGTTGTTTATTTTATAAACTAATTTCACGACGTTGGCTACTTCGTGGCTCTCTTGCGGAAATGAAAGATGTACAGAGATAGCGTCGACAAATAGTGCGATGGACTGATACGATGCAAAACGTGACAGTAATCCGATATTAAATAAATTATATATCAGAAATACCTCGAGAGTTCGATGGAAAGAGGGTAGCGGAGTGTCTCTTACTTCCCGCTAGTAGGGGGAACCTACTGTTAGGAAAGTGCTAGGTTCCCGCTTACCCTATATGTAGGATACAGTAGATTAATTTATGATAATCCTTTAGCAATAGATATATGAAAAAGAACAAAAAAAATATTGGGCTTGTTTATTTTCGTTTTAGTTTTATGCAGTCGGAGTTTTTGTCTTTATATTTTTTTATGACACAACCCACAGCCGCTATGAGTATTTTTTTTACGTCACCTAAGAACACTTGGGCTGTTAAGAAGAATCTAACGATACCTCAATTCTGTAAATCCGTTCAGCGGTTCTGGAGATATGAGGTAATAAATAATATTACATACATACATACATACTAGTACAAGATACGCGTGAAAAACATAACCCTTCCTTAGTAGTCGGGAAAAATTATGCAGTACTGTAATAAAAGTGCCGTTAGCGTTATAGTGATGCTTAGTTCCTCTCAAGGTTAGTTCCGTTATTGTTCGTAGTTCTGTTGTGTTTAGCGTCGTAATAATAAACATAACTTCGACGGAACTAAACACACACATACGTGCAGAAACGCACACTACAAACACATACATAATGTATATGTTCAAGTCTATTTTTAATGTTAATTTTAAACTATTAAAATTGTTTTATTGCATTTCAATTTTTATTTATGACAATCTAGAGAGATATTGTGAACTTATGGATATCAGCTGTTTGCTGTATGTTCGTATAATGCAAAAATAACTCTTAATTAAATAAGAATATTTTTAATTAAATTACCTGGTGGTGGCTGCAGCTCAGGACTTACAGACATGTCATTAACTCATACGTTTTTATTTGGATTGAAATCACAGAACTTGTAACACTAACATTAACCTCTGCACACGTATACAGTATCTCTATCAAATAAAAATTTTGCATACAAATCACATTCTTAAAGTTTTATAACTATTTATAACTATTAAAACTATAAAATTATCGAAATAATTATAAGAACGTCTTGAAAGACGTCCGCTTTAAACTTGTAACTACGGTAGTTGTGTGGAGTCAGCTATAAAGTGGAGACGAGGTGCGCGCGAGTCGATGACGTCACTGGCGGCTTTACTTGCTTACATTCTTTCACACACAACAAAACTTCTCGGCGCGACCTAAATAACAAACTGAACTGAGTTAATTAAATCATAATACTTGACCAGCAATCAGTTAAGCCTAGCTGGATAAATTAATTAATGATCTTCGTACGTACTGTGCTTCAAATTTCCCAATTAAAGTTAATTGTAATTATCTGTTAAGCATGTATTCATTTATGTTATTATAGCGTTCGTAATTGGTTTATAATCATTATTCATATTCCAATATATAGACAAACGCATTGTAATAGAAAGCTAGACGTTTACTATAGTTACCGACTGAGTGTGTTGTTTCGCTAGTATTGTAAGAAAGTGAAAGAGAGAGACGATAGGTCAGTAACCGATGCGCGTGCTCCGGTGAGTCAGATACGTTACTGCAAGGTCAGAGGCGGGGTGTTCTTATTTTTTTCGAAACTTAGTAAAATAATGACATTTAGAATACTATTTTACTATAAGTTTCGGGGATAATTTTATATATTATTATCGACTTTATGCATATAGAATATTTTTTAACATATCTTGGTTCAAGAATAATCTTAACCAAATTTTCACCCTTCGAACAGTATATATGTACTTGTTACTATTATTTACAACTAACGCTCATAGTGATAATTCATTTTGGTTAAAGATGATGGCTTTATTAAGATGATTAAATTGGTTTTAATAAAGCCTTTTTATAAATTATAATTAAGTTTTATATTGTTAAAGTTTACTTTCAAAAAAATTGTAAAAAATAAATCTAGATAGCTGTTTTGTCTTATAAAAATACCAAAATAAATTTAACCGAATCGGGATTGAACTCATGAAACATTCAGACTCTGTTCTAGTACGCTTAGTATAGTTGTTGAAAACCAGAGAAATAAAGTATTATTTACAGTCCGCTTAATTAAATTAATTATATAAGCCACTTGATTGATGATTCAATAGTAATGACGTTAATGATGAAATCAATGATATCATTAAAATGATAGTTAATAACTAAATTAATTCATATCTTGATATAATATAGTTATTGAACAAGTAGTATCTGTAATTGAGTTAATTTATAATATCCATCGTTTGGTTTTTATAATTAATTTAAAACATTCTATCATGCTAGTTTTACCACTCGATAATTCAAATTAGTTTAATCAAAATTAAAATTTCATAAATTTGTTTGGTGGTAGAAAAACCAGTACAACTAAGACGTTTATATTTATTTGAAAAAGTGCAAAAGTTAAACTTAAATAGTTTTATCTTTGAACATAGAATAAAAAAATATATTCTTATTATAACTAAAAAAAAACCAATGCTCCAATATCTAAATGCAAACTAAGGAGTCCCAAGTACTCGCGCAACATCCATCTGAAATTCATAGACATCTCTCACCACGATAGCGCGGTCGTATTGACAATCATAGCGGATCCTATTTGTGCTGATAACTTAGAAAACTGGGCCCTTGGCCGAGTTAGCGTTTACGAGGAACCGATGCCTTTATTTATTTTCTATCCACTTATTGAGTATGCGGTTTTACGATACGTTCGATTGATACGAGTTTTTCAATTTACAGTAAAGCGTGTTTTTTTATGCATTCGCTTCTCTGTGCGGCCTCGTGACAACTTTATGATGCCGTCTGCTCCCACTGTATGTACTGTGTGGCCTCGTGCTGTTTCTGTTTTATGTTTTGACCTGCTGTAGTACAAATATTGATTTTGACGGAAGATGTAATGCTCGATCACTAGAGGAATCAGCTCTGAGTATATCAATGTGAAAGAAATAGATGACTGATATAGAATATGGATAGAAATTATATATCAATACATGGAGCCAGTTGTGGCGCAAGGGCACCAAATGCGACGGAAAGCGCGACAGGTTGTGGGTTTGATTTTGATATGCATTCGGGGAAATGAAATATTTAATATTTCCATTTCTTCGCTCTAGTGTAGAGGCAAAGTGCAGCTTGACGTTCCGCAACTTAGCACGCAATGCCACCAGAACTCGGTGGAAAATGGGGGACGGCGTGTCTTAATACTAGGTTCCCTGTGCCTGCTGTGTGCGGAATGTAGCATGACGCTAAAAAAAGATGTATGTAATCCACATACATTTTTTTAGTGTAATCTACATACATTTTTTATTACTAATTCCACATAAATAGAAAGGGCTTTTGATTTATTAAGGTTTCTATAATAAATATTCTATGATGCACAAAATCATGATTTTCAAAACAATTTTCATACAAGAAAAAAAACATTGCAAAAGAGTGGGGTTCTTCCCACTTGAGTAACCTTGAGACCTAAGAACATAACAGGCTTAGAGACGAAATGCGAATTATTTAGTGATTCACTTTTAAGGGGATTTGGATTATATTATACTCTTGATCACAGAAGTTGGCAGTGAGTGGGAGGAGGAGGGCGTCCTCACGTGTTGCTAATGAGACAAATGAGATTACAGCGATTTAGAAACCTCACGTATAAGTAATCCTCTATATATTCTGAAGGAAGTGGCTCTCCGCCGCATTCTACACTCAAGTGTAAACGATTTTACAGGTTTTAAAAGTGTTGTTACTGAAAAAATGGTGTACAATTTTAAAGTGTTTAAAAAGTGCTCTCCCAATGGGAAACTCACTTTGTACTTGCCGAAGCGGGACTTTGTTGACCATATCTCCTACGTGGAGCCGATAGGTTCGTGTATCCGATGTCTACATCGAATTTTACTCAAAAATTATATATAACGATATATTAAAATAGGAATGTTCTTAATATTATGACAGTTTCTTTTCGCCCTAAAATTGTCTGGAGGAGATGGCTACATAGCCATAAGGCCACCTTTTTGTACATTTGTTTTCTTTTTCTGTTTTTTCTCTCTGTATTTTTATATAAGTGGTGTACAAATAAATAAATAAATAATGTTATTTGAATGAAAATATAATTAGTCAAGTGTTTTGTTATTGGATTATTTCCTGCATATCAATTAGATGTCTCGTGTCCAAGTACAGCAGAGTGCTCCTCAACGGGGCAACCGCTGCACCCCGTGTGTGCCCCCCGCGACGCCGCGGCCGCTCCAGATCGAACTTTAATAGCGCTATCAACTTAAACCTGTCCGGGTTACTCAGCACTTTTAACAAATTGCTTCTGAACTGCATTTCGATTCGAATTTTACACAACAACAGATTACTAGAAGATAGAAGTGCTTTGTTGCGAGATATTGCTATAGCGGCGCGGGGTGCCCAATGCAGGAGGGAGAGGGAGGGGAGGGGAGTAGGGGAGAGTGGGGATAGGAGGTAGCTTGTTACACGGGAATTGTGGTTTTATTACGAGATGCTGGATGCTCGCGGCAAAGAGTTGAAATGTATTGTTGTATCGGTCATTTGTTTGTGCTCACTCGAAAATATGCTCTTGTTGTTCTGTAACATACGAGTAGTGTATGCGCGAAATGAACAAATATTGAACAATATTTTACAATCACTTTTTCAACATTGATTTAACAAAAACAAAATTTACATTTAACTTTTAATTGCTCGTTTTTTGTTCTACTTTGTATTACTCTGGACTCTTGTGTCTTGGACTAGGAACGTAACACTCAATAAAAATATGTATGCCTTTATAATAATAATATAAATTTGTTGCCTTTCAATGTTTTTTGGCAATAATTTGATACCACATTTACTTTATTATTTCTACTGTCCAACATATATTTTTTTAATAGGTCAGAACCTTGGGACGATTTTCAAGCGCGAGTTCGAGTCTGTTATAGTTATGCACTTTTAAAATTTTAATATTTTTATATTTTTTTTACATTATCAGATGGCATAGTAGTAGTGGATGAGGAGTACGTGCGCGACCGCCGCGTGTTCGCGCAAGTCGTTTGCACGTTCCGCTACGGCAGGGAGGAAGATGAGGTTATGGGGCTCTCCTTCTACAAAGAGCTGTATCTCGCGTCCGAGCAAATCTACCCACCGTTGGAGAAGAGGCCTTACGATCTTACTAGAACACAGGTTGGTACCTTGAAATTAAAATAGCTGTCGAAATATCTGTTGTATTTTTAATCACTCCCATAAATTCTCTTTAAATATCATACACATAACATAATAAAAAGTTATTGAATTTTAATAAAAAAATTACATCGAGAACATAGTGTCAGTGTCACCGGAAGTTGGTAATGCAAAATATAAGAAGATTTATTGAAGGTTACATAATATGTGCCCATTGAGAAATTATAAAGACGACTATGTATATTGACAGCAGTATTTGAGGCAAAAGAGATATGCGTTTGCCGCTCTGGGTCCTCTGGCAACTTGTGGTAAATCGTATTGCTAAAACAAAAATAAAAATAAATAAAATAATAATATATTACGTTTATATTAATTGCGTAAATTGGTCTATTTTACGGTATAACCGTATCCCGCGGCCGCACTCAACCACTTCACAAGAGTTCGAATGATGAAGTTACAGCGAATGAGTGAAACCGCCGTCGAAATTTAATAATTAACTCGATTACCGCTCGGTATTAACAAGCGCTTTTAGTAATTAAATAAGTCTCGTCGAGTACGGCGCGGTGCCGGGTGGCTGCGGCCGAGTGAAATCCTTTCGGGATTAGCACCGTCTCCGTGTCCGCTTCCGCTTCCGCATCCGCTTTCCCACCCGCTCTCACTTCCGCCTCTGCCTTCAAACGACCAATCATTGGGATGGCCCGGTCGCTCTTCAAATATTAACTGTAACTTCAGTTTACACTCTACACTCTAGACATGAGTAGAGATTAGAGACTGCTCAGTAAGGTGTACCTACAGTGTAGATACAAGACACACAGTACCGATGCACGATACACGTGTAAATTGATTTAAATTGATCTGATTAGTTTTATGTTAATAGATTTTAAAGTTTTTTTTGTTGGAGATATATATATCTATGATTTAAATTGATTTAAATTCTTTTCAATTTTTTATACAAATAAACTATGTCAAACAAGAATTTAGCATTTTATTGTCGAGCGTAAGACATCATTTTTAAGCATAAACAATTAATTATATTTTGGACTTTCCTTATAAAAGAAAGGTTGTTGCTCGGTTTGTCTTAAGGTAAATTCTTCTAATGTCAATACACGCCTATATTAAGACTAAACTTACAACTATACAATATAATAATTAAGTTAATATAAGTGAAAGTTTCATTTACCACATATTGATGAATATTAAAAAAAACAAAAAATGTGGGGAATGTAGTAGTTAATAATAGGTAACCTCTTTCCATCCTACTATATACGTGAAGTTAAGAAAGAAGAAAGAAAATACATAGAAATTAAAGACCTTTATTTATCATTTAGGAGCGTCTCGTCAAGAAGCTGGGTGCCTGGGCCTTGCCTTTCCGGCTGCAGCTGCCAGCAGGTGCACCCGGCTCCGTCACGCTGCAACCAGCGCTCGAGGACGAGGGCGAGCCTTGCGGTGTGCACTATTATGTCAAGCTGTTCGTGGGAGAGACAGAGATCGATCGGTCACACCGAAGGTAACCAATTTACATCACTTTTTATTAGATAATATTATTTTGTTATCTTCTTGAGATACTAGAAGCACAAGTGCATGATTGCATGCATATATTTATTTAAATTTATATTCTCATTTCCTCGCTCTGGTGTCGATTCAAAGCACGGCGTTGCGTTACGCCACTCGAAGTGTCTTAACACTAGTTTCCCTCTGCCTCTGCTTGTGTGCGGGATTCAGTGTGAAGCTGATTTTTATTTAATTCAATATTTTTATTTTATTCACACTGTATTTCGCATATAGCAAGGTAAGCAGAGGGAACCTAGTGCTTAAATTATTTTTTCTCTGCTTATTCTGCAAAAAAATTACTGAAAGTAAATGGTGGATAGAAAAATATAATATAAGCTTAAGCTTACTTTAATGTATATGTATTATCGGTATACAGGAGCACAGTCGCCTTGGGTATTCGCAAGGTGCAGTACGCGCCGGACAAGGCGGGCCCGCAGCCCTGCACCGTCGTGCGCAAGGACTTCGTGCTGTCTCCCGGACAGCTGGAACTAGAACTGACTTTGGATAAACAGGTATGTATGATTTCTATTTTTTTCGTTCTGGGTGGTGGAACCAGTTACCAGGTCGACGAAATGACGATATTTAATATTTCATTTCATTAAGTGGGATTCGAACCTACAACCTGTCATTTTAAATGAAACTATTTTAACCGGATTAATCGCTTATATTTAGTATTTTCACGCGTAGACAGAGTCTACCCGTGACCACGGACTACTGCAAAGTGTTCAAAACGTCGAGTTCCCCTAAATGTATAAAAATATTAAATATACGCGATTAATCCGGTTAAAATAGTTTCATTTAAGATGTGTAATAATCGTGAAAATCAAAGAACTTATGCGGAATTTTGCAAAGTTTAAAGTTAAACAGAGTGTTTTTGTCAGCACCACTTTAAATGAAACTATAGTTTTAACTACTCTATAAAAGTGTAATACAATTAAGACAAAAGAGATTTTTCCAAAAATTAAAAAGTGATTTCAAACAAAATAAATAATAAAAATCGCTGTAAAATAAAACGCCATTTGTCAAGAACAGAAAGGGAAATCGCCACACACGCCTCATTTCGAAATCGAGTGATAGATATTGGTGGCAAAATTCAAAGTTAGTAATATTTTTGTAGTAGTATGCGTTTACGTTATTGGTATTGTTAAATACAGGCACGGATAAAACATCCTACGTCTAAACTGTTGATGTATCTTGATTATTTTTTTTTAGCTTAAAATATTTTACTCTATGTGCTGTTCCTGTAAAAAGAGCGCTGACGCTTCCACCCTGTAGATAGTGGCCGATCGCTATCAATGCCTTGTTCTCTACTTTATTAGACAATTTAGCGACGATTACTTTATTATTAATGTAAATATTTCTTAAAACCATACACGTTGTATCTGTTATTATTTAGTTTTTTTCTTATAAAATGATAAGCAGAATTTGTCAATGTATATTAGCTTAATTTAAATTAAATTTCAACATAAGTAATAAGAAACAAGATTCTAAATTGTTTACTATAATAGTCTGTATCTATATAAATCTTAATATCGAAGACAAAATTACTGGAATCGGTGAAAACAAATATTTGCAACGTCTTTGAACTAAAGTTTCAATAAAGATATACAACATTATATTCATAAATAAAATATCTTAAACGAATTATGTAATTACTTTTTGATTTGGTTCATATTAGATTTTAAAATAAGTATATATAATACTAACATTTACCTCAGACTTCGCCCGCGTGTTCAAAGGGAATAACTAAGAGTTGCATGTGACATATAGAGTATTATACGTTAATGTTTGATTTAGTCTATATCCTGTCTACCTCTAATAAAAAAAAATAACTGATAGTTCCTCACATCAAAAAGTGTTTTGATGTGAGGAACTATCAGTGGTTGAGTGCAACCAAACAAACTCCTGATTATTTAGGATTAGTATGAGAATTATTCTATTTTTTTGAGCTTCACGCTGTATACCGCAAAAAGCAGGGCAGAGGAATCAATCTGTTCCCTACTATCTGCGAAAGAGAAGCTTGAGACAGACTGAAGCATGTCGAGTGACGGAACTCAATATCATTGTCAGAATGAGAAAATTAAAATAATTCGTACCCCTGAGTGGGAACGAAACCGATAATCTTCGCTTTTAGAGCCACACGCTTGTAGCACTGCACTACAATGGGCTCAACATATATATTTTTTATCTTTACATATTATTTCTTTATACATATTTTCACTTTAGCTGTACATCCACGGGGAGACGGTGGCAGTGAACATCAGTATACGTAATCACAGCAACAAAGTGGTGAAGAAAATAAAAGCCAGCATCCTTCAGTCCGTCGACATCGTCCTCTTCCAGAATGGACAATATAGAAACGTAGTCACGGGCATTGAAACACAGTAAGATATCAATTGTAACTTTTAATATGATGTTTTATTTTCTCATACAATAATATTTTGTTGATGTATTTATAGTTAAATCTCTGTCGCCAATAGCAGAGTAGCCGGAGATTCTCGCTAAGACATCATCTAGTTCATATTTTAGAAATTACTTCTTCTTAAATAACGAAAACCAGCCACACTTGTTCTTGTAAAAAATAACTCATTATTATTTAGCGTGGGGATCTAACCCATAATTATCAGATCAGAATTTTTGAACTTCGCCATTATAGGGTCACTCATGACGTGTATGATTTACTATTTTCCAATATAGTTTGCTTGAAATTTTAAAAACAGAAACTACTGATAAAAGACATTATTGAAGTCTAATTTTAAGTATTTTGTATACATATTTCAAATTTCTTATTTAATTCCAGGGACGGCTGCCCCCTCCAACCGGGTGCTAACATGCAGAAGGTGGTGCAGCTCCGTCCGGTACTGGGCGCCCTGCGAGACCGCCGTGGCCTCGCGCTCGACGCGCAGCTTAAGCGGCAGGAGACCACGCTGGCCTCCACCACGCTGTGAGACTTTATTTATTTATTGGTCTACTTATTTATTTATTGACGGATTTCCCACACATTACTCAAAAATCACTGAGAAAGTCATTGCACAATGTATTCCACATTTAGGAAGGAAGGAAGAACGTCCCCTGAGAGTAATCAATTAATAAAAAAAATTCTGTAGTGAATGTAAACAAGGACATCAAGATTTTTTATTTTTCATTTATTTGGTGCATAACTTGTCTGAACAATAGAAAATTATTATAAAAAAAATTCCATAGTCGGATCGAACTTATTATAATGGAGTAGTCAGACACTGTATGTGGTATGTGCGTGTGCAGTTTTTCCGATACTTATATATTGTAAAGCATACACACCACAAACCATTGAAATTTTATAAAGACGTCTTTGTGCTTTGAACGCAATGGTAGAGAATTATCCTTTTTCACTGAGAAGTATGAATTTAAAATATATATTACAGTATTCGTATCGATAAGAAATTATCCATATTTTATGTTTTATAAATTCGTTTTGTTAATTTTGTATCATACAAAAACAATAATAATATCATACAATTGAATCGAATTTAGAAAACGTCCAAGAGTCACGAGCTTTTGTATTTTCTCTTTAAATTTTGTTATTTTTATTTTATAGCTTACTGGATCCCGAGCAGCGCGACGCGTTCGGTATCGTGGTGAGCTACAGTGTGAAGGTGAAACTCTACCTGGGCGCGCTCGGCGGCGAGCTCAGCGCGGAGCTGCCATTCATACTTATGCATCCTAAGGTATATTACTTAGTTTTTTTCTATTTTTAAATGTAGGTAGAGGGAACCAATTGTTGGGACTCTCCGTTCCCAACTTGCCAGCTAGTTTTCGATAGAATGTGATTGGAAATTGAACTCCGAGCTTTGTCTATCACAGTAGGGAAATAGAAATAAAAGGAAATTGATGTTAATTCCGTTTATTTTACGTTTTTTTTTTCTAATATATTCATATTAAAAAAAAAAAACAAGATTCTCCAAGACATATAACTTATTGTATTTAAAAAAAAAGAACGAAATAACGAAATTATTAATATTAAAAAGTAAATAATTTCAGAATTCGGCAGAAAGTGGAGAACGGAGTGTGTTAACACTAGGGTCCCTCTGCCTACTGTGTGCGGGATACAGCGTGAATCTGATTTTTTAAAATAATTTACCAAATAATCTATCAAATATTTAACAATCACGAATAAGACGTTTAAACTACCCACTAACTGCACAACATTGCATCCATGTGTGCATAATAAATTACATTATTATTATTTTGCATCCAGGAGGGGCGTGTTAAGCTGATGCAAGCGGACAGCGAAGTGGACGTGGAGATGTATAGACAGGACACCGTACTTCACCAGGAGAGCGTTGAAGTATATTAATATCTTAGATTAAATTATAATATTATATAGCTAGAAACAAATGATTTCGCCGCTAACGATATTGAATTGTTCGTTTTTAGCAATACTATTTATTATTTAATACGAACATTTGTTAAATTATTATATTTTTTGTCGTTAAGGCTGTAGTAAAATCTAGTTTCTTTATTTAATGGAAAATTATATTTAGTTTTTAAGTAAATATTCCTTTTTAAGTTAGTAATGCACTTTTAATTATATTTTTTATATAATTTTAGGAAATATATTAATAATATTATTATTTAAAAATTGTTTAACATATTGTAAGTTGTAACAGATACTTAAAAAATATTTTATATTAGCTTATAACAAATATATTATAATAATAATAAATGCATGACATCGATTATTTAGTTTTATTACTTTACATTTTAACAACTCTATGTTTAAATTATATTTTTTTGATAAGATACTTTGTTCTCAATATAATCTATACTTATAATAAATCTGTAGAAAAGTCGTTTCTGTACATTGAAA
>DWAN01001059.1:0-19359 GCA_018230445.1 Heliconius hewitsoni
CCTACCCTGCTGTGTGCGGGATACAGCGTGAAGCTGATATTATTATATTATTATTACATGTCGTGTGGGGTGATTATCAGATAGGTCTTTGTAAGTGATTAGATGTTTAGGTCTAGGGAGTCTAATAAAGTTTTTGGACTATGCCAATACTATGTGAGATATTCGCTTTTAAAGTGGTAGTGTCCTTCCATCAGTTTTGAACTACGAAGACGAAAATTGTATAGGTTTATTGAATTCTATGAAGACTGATTTGATTCCGTGGCTAATTTTTATGAAAATATATTTCTGTCGAATTGAGGATCTTTTTGAAGTCGTTTAAAAATATAGTATCTAGAATAATATAATGGTGGAGATGGGCACCATAGGCGAGTTCGTCTCGCTCTTGCTCGGTCTTATACTACTCTCTAGGTTGTATGTTGGCGCCGCGAAATATTTATAAACTTAACATTTTGAACACTGTGAGTGGCTTGTTTGCTATACACATATCATTCTACTCCACCGCCAGTTGACACATTTATTATACTAGACTAACGCCGTTGACTTCCTAATTGTCTCACAGATTAGGGCCGAAAGGGTCCAGATTATTTCCAGATGCTGGTTTGTTACATTTTTATCTACAATTTTTTACCAAATTTTTAAAATGTTTTATAGAAATTATAGTAATTCTCCGAAAATGTATATGAATATGGATTCTAAATATGAATTCTATTCTGATTTATTTTTCTTTGCAAAATTGCTTTAATTTTACATGAAAACTAAATTAAAATTAAGTCATTATCATAATAAATTATTATAAATACACATATTAAAAGATTGTATAACGCAGTATAACCGAGTGTAACTGTAATGCCATGTTCCTTGTCACTTTACCTCTCACGTCTTTGGGGTTGGTAATTGCCTTGTCGCTGTTGCCGTGTATGGCGACGTTGGAAATTCGAGTTCTCAGAATATTCTCACAAAATTCGATAAACCGACAACCCTTGCAGGCGTAATCGAGAATCGTATCTACGTACCGCTTTTAAAATTTGTTTGTGTATAACAAAGTATATATTATAATAATGTTTCATGCTAAATTTCAACTCACCTGATCAAAGGGCTCGATGAGTGCCAGTTGATTTCCCGGTGTGATCGAAGTCCCTTCAGTTCTTGGATTATTGATAATGCCGTCTTTTAGGTGCCACGTGACGTTAATGATTTGTAGGCCAAGTGCGTTGAGAAAAAAACTAAGAAAATTTGCGATTTGAAAATTTTTAAAGATTAATAATTTTTCCGAAAATAAATAATATGCCGTGGACGTCTATTATTAATAGATACTATTCTAGTTAATATTTTAATTAACGACTAGGATACGGCGTATGTACGTATAAATGTTATTAATATTAATTAATGATTAGTAAATCAAGAATAATCTTAAAAATATAGTACCAGAAATATAACACTTTCAAAAAGATAAGTTATCCAAAATGGGAAGAAATATTCCTCTTTGTTTCACTTTAAATATTTGTAAATCGGGCTGCTAGGTACGATTGTAAAAAATAACCCTATGTAGTTTTTTTTAATTTCGAAGAAGTTGCTATGGCAATTTGTGATAAATTAAAATTAATAAAACACTTGAAATATACATAAGTATATGTATTAACTATGGTGTTACTTCACGGGAAAACTAAATAGGATTTAAAAGAATATGCCAAATTTTTTGTTTCGATTTTTTATATTTTCTAAAATTTTGAAGCACACATAATGTGATTTTGAGCCAATTGTTCCCTAATATATAAATATGGTGTACAAGACGCCAGGGCAATAGATTTGTATATATATATCTATAAATTATTATACGACGCGCTTATACGACGTACAGCTAATATTCCTTAATCTAACATTGTATAATATAAAAAAATTAATTAAAATCATTATTAACTCATCATCCAAAAATATTAAAATCATTATTAACTCATCATCCATAACAAAATTTTGACTAGATCATAATTATGAAAAGAAAATTCATAATATATGTACTATAATAAATGCTATAATTATATACGAGTATATGTATGCCAACCCTGTTTCAGTAATATTTGGAATGGAAAGTTTTTATTTATAAATCCATAAAAATATTTAACATACATATTAAAATTGACCAATATAATATAATATATAAATTTAGACAAAATAGAATATTTTCAATCACGAAGTTATACGTACATTTTTTTTGTATTTTTTTTTTCTATTTTTTATCAGCAACATCTTAAATATATTGTAAATGCTTTATATACTAATCTAATTCACACTCATTTTCATATCAACCATTTTTTTTTAATATTTTTTTATTATTATTTTTTTTATCAATTAAAAATCAACACAAAAATCTTCTAATAATACGCAAACTTATCATTTTTAACAAAATTCGGCTCCTAGGCGCTCAGCTACCATAATACACCTACTAAAGAAATATTTATAATAATATTCTATTCTATAAATACAGCATGTAGCTCTTCCCTGTCGTCGGACAAGGGGACTTAATCTATTGGAATACAACAATGGATAACTGCAAAATAAGAACAAGTAAAGCTCGCCAAACCACGGCGTCGATGAACAAAACACCTATATTATTTACACTAACATACTATACAGTAACATATTTAAATTTCCTATATCATACTACTACCATAATAAATATAGAGATCAGTTAGCGCGCAAACTTTCAACATTCATACTTGGACAATTCAAAATTGCGTGGTAGCATGAATGCATTGGAGGTGGTGTCTACATCGTCATATACCGCCCATAGCTCTCATCTCCATGGCCTGCGGTTCCGGGGTCACGTGGGGCGCGGACGAGGGTCCCGGCTGGGTCCGCCATTGTCGGCTGTTGTCGAAGGTCCAGCGTGTGATGAAGTGATCGTTGTTGGGTCTGCGTCGGTTGCTCGGCACCACTGATGCCACTGCGGTCGTCGCGTCGGTGCAGTTGCTGCCATACGACGCTGCGGACAAACCTACAGTTCAGTCTTGGTTTACGCCGCCCTTTCGAGTAAAACATATTGTGGTATATAGAATATGATTGAATTGGTTATTACATTAAAATTTTAATGAATTATTTAAAAGTTATACAATCTGTGAATATAATGGTATATGTAATTTTAGTTGTACGTGACGCGTACATGAAAAAAAAGTAAGTGGCCACGTAATGGAGATGAAAGCGATATCCGTGATCGCCACTATCACATGGGGATTACCTTATGTTTACACCAAATAGTATACCAAGTGAAATCTTTTAAAGTACGCGCACAAGCGTGGGACTGTAACGGGTGTAGATTCGTATCCCCTCGGGGAAATTACTTGTAATTTAAGCAGTAATGAAGCAAATCTCGGGGTTGAGTTCCGTCATTTCTCGAAAATTCGGCCCTACCTACCCTACTTTATGCGAATAAAGCATGAAACTGAAAAAAAGGAAACAAAAGCATGATACCTGCCACTTCACAAGCTATTTTTAATTTTGTATTTTTTTTGTTATTACTCGTGCTACGTACATCTTTCTACCATTTTTTTATGTAATAAGATAACATATAAGTTATTTGTTTATTTGAATTAAATTTTACCAATTTTATTGTCACTTGAGAAGAAAAAAATAATACTTAAAATTTTAAAACGTCGACAACGTTTTAAGTTTTTAGTGGCTTATAATTTACAACAAACTTTGAGAATTATCTAAATTTGAACAATGAAAAATCGTTGTATTGACGTAAATAATAAAAACCGAACTAGCGCAAGTCGGGCTCGCCCACCGATTCTATACAAAAATTGGAGGTCTCGAGCTTTTTCTGAAATTAGAACTTAGATTAGCCCTTTCATCTGAAATCTCACTTGAACTAGCGGCTTTAATTAAAATTTTGCCTCCCTTTTAAGGCTATTATTTTATTTTTTTAAATTTAACTACAAATATAGTTTTCAGATTTTTTCTGAACTAGTACCTACAACCTATGCCAAATTTCTTAATTATAGGTCAATCGAAAGTACCCTATGAATTTTCATTCCCGTAATAGTGTCGAAATACGCATTTTTTACGATACAAACGGCCATTTTTTTTAGTAACTGTAGTTTTTTAGACTGACGGATGGAAAAGAAATTTATCCTATAAGGGTTCCTTTCTTCTTTTATGTAGGGAACCTTAAAAAACGTGTATCTTAATAGTCTATGCGTTAGGTGTCGGATGTCAGTGGGATCGAATTCCTTAGATCCAAGACCCATCCTATATTGAACTTATTACTTTTTAACGAACAGACGCTGAAAAGTTTCAGCCTTTGAATAATTTAACTTTGATTTTATATTACTTTGTTGTGTATACAGTAAATGGTTCTGATATCTTAACGTACTTTTCCAAAAAGGCATGTTTGGAGCGGTTATTATAAGACACCGGTTTTTTTGCATATGAAATTCCGCGGCGATGAGTTACGACAACAAAACGAAATTTGTAAGAAACTGGGGATTCCTGAAAAAACGTGTCCTTCTGCCTACTCTGCTACGTGCAGCATACTACGTAAATTTTTTTTTATCAGCTTCACGCTGTATCCCGCACACAGCAGGGTATACAGAGGGAACCTAGTGTTAAGACAAGTTGCCGCTGCGCCACGACTGGCCTCAACTTTAATAATAATAGCAGTATATAAAAAAACAACACCATTTTATTAATTTGCTTTAATTTTTATATTTTTTTGCCCCAAGCTTGCGCCTGTTACCGCCACTCGATGCTCATTTGTCAACTTAAATCACAGAAAATTAAGCTTATGTCACGTTATGTACCTACGTATTATAGCATCACACAGTGTGAAGATTTTAGTGTCACGCTGTATCCCACAGCAGAGTAGGTAGAGGGGGCCTAGTGTTAAGAAACTCCGTTCCATATTTTCCACCGAATTCTGGAGGCGTTCTCATTTCCGCACTTTAACTCGGCACCAGAGAGAAGAAATGAAAATATTAAATATTTCATTTATTCGACAGAGAGTCGAACCCAAAACCTATCGCGTTTACAGTCACTTTTTGTGTCCATGGCCTCTGCCACAACTGACCTCAAAGAAGTAGTGTGAAGTATGTTAGATAAAAAAGTTACAGTAGTTAATTAACGATACAAGTAATTTACATAACGCCTAAAGTGGAAAAATAGTCATTATTTTAAAATTCGCGAGATTTAAAATTATTTATTTTACCTACTAAATTAATACATCATAGACGTTGAAAATATTTTAATGATAATTCAAGTATCACAACAACATTATTAACCAAAATTTTCATATACATTTATTTCATTCAATAAATATCAATATACACTCGAAGAGCTTCATTTGAAACGACCAGCTTATTATTGGTAATGAGGAACACAAAAATTGTAAACATATTTTGTATATAATCGTTAAACACGATTTATGGTAGATAAATAAATTTAATGTTTGATTAATTGACAATGATTTGATATAATGCTTCAGGGTATACCTGAAGCTCATATAGCAAGTCCCCCACATGGCAGGGTAGGTAGAGAAAACTCAATGTTCAGACACTCCGTTCCCCACTTTCGTTGAACGGCGGATATTAAATACTAAATTTTGCTCAGTGGAAATCGACCTCAAAACTGTCGCGCTTACAATCAGTCGCTGTCTCATTGCACCACAATGACTTAATACTGAGCCACGATGTCTACTATTATTATATGTTTATAAGTACATACTGTTGGCGGCATTAGGTTCCGCGACTCAACACGCAATGTCTCCAGAACTCGGCGAAGTGGGGAACGGAGTGTCTTAACACTAGGTTTCCTCTGCGTACTCTGCTGTGTGCGGGATACAGCGTGAAGCTGATTTACATATTGTTTTAAAACGAACTACGTAAAAATGTAGCTTTTGGGATTTGTCAATCAACTAACTATGAAAATACAATATCAAATTCTTTAGAGCGAGACCAATGAATTTTGTTTTTAACTAATTATTAAGACATAATAATTAGAATTTGTTTTATATGATATTGTATGTAGACCATTTTAAATTAAAACAACAAACCGCTGGCTATAATTTAGTAAAAAAATACTATAGGAAAATATAAGTTTCATAGGTTAAAGCAGATTTAAGTATTGTCCAATTAACTTCTCTTTGCGAAAAACGAAACATATCATACATACAAATTTATTAGTACGTAGTTAGTGCATTGCAATATAATAAAGATTTCAATAGAATGTTGAAAACTTCTCGCAACTCGTTATTGAAGAATCTCTTCTTGAATATCAACGAAATTTATACATAAAAATACATCCAGCTTTCCTTGAAAACTCTTGTCCTTGCTATAAAGATTTTACTTTGAAATGATAAAACTAAACTGATGTTAGTTTACCTGGAGTATGAAGCAGGTCTCATTTATATTTAGAGCGAAACCAGTAATACTATACGAGGTGGAATTAAAAAAAACAAAGTATGAAGAACTATTCTTATTGGATTTTTTTCCACTATCTTCATGAGGCCACGTGTGCAAGGGCATAATGTCTAACTGTAAACGCGACAGTTGAGGGTTTGATTCCCACTTGAAGGAATGAATTATTTTTATTTTCTCGTTCTGGTAACGATGACGGAGCACGCCATTAAACTCTCAACACGCAATGTCTCTAAAAAGGCGGAGCGGTTCAATATTATGTTACCTAGGCCTGTCCTGCTTTTAACGTAAAAAAATATACCTCCATCTCTAAACGTGTGCAGATCATTTAAATTTTTTTATTTACCGAATTGATATAAAGCACATACTATTGTTTTGATTCATATAACATCGACATTAATATACAAAAAAACATTTTAGTGTTATTGAAACATCGTTGTTTTGATTTTGACGCACCAGTGATTATTACTCAGAAAGAATTGAATATTTCATTATAATATTTTCTGTAGCTCCATTTTTTCTTTATAAATCAATTATATGAAAAAAATCTTCCAATAATTGGAAACTTGGGCCTAGGCCTATACAAGTGCAATACCTAGAACTACACGAACTGAGAACTAAAAGTTTTTTAAGGCCGTTTGCATTCGTTCCAGTAAACGGCCCGGGTAGAATATCAAGAGCTCACTAAAATAGACTGAATACTAACTAACATTCTCATATCAATTACTACGTGTACTCGACATTACCTGGGAGGGAGGGAGGTAGATGAATTCATATACGATTTAATTGTCGTAATGTATGCAGTTAGATGTTCCACGACATTGGAGACAGAATAGTTTTGATGTTCACTAGAATTTACCGTCTTAGGAAATTTAATGTAACATTAATACTCAAAATAGTTATTTTTTTTAATAAACCTGCTGAAATTATAAAACAAAACGTTACGTACATACGTTCGTCTCGATATCTGTATGATAACATTTAGTTGCAGGTTGTCATTTTTGTTTTTTATTAAGCAACGGGTATTTTTGTATTATTTTGAAAATTTTAGAGACGCAATACGATTCCCAAAAATATAAGTGCTAAGAAATAATGTAAATCAACTTCACGCTGTATCCCGCTTATAGCAGGGTTGATAGAGGGAACCTAGTGTTAAAACAGTCCATTCTCCATGTTAAATAATGTGTTGTTATAATATTTGATAATTTATATACATTTGTATGTATTATATGCAATGTACAGTAAAGACGATTCATATAAATCGATTGAGCTTTAAAGCTTAATTTTAAGCTCTAATAAAGCTTTAGAATTGCAAACACTCAAAAAACTACAGTGCATAATCTTCTTATAGTCCGAGATAAAGGTAAATCCTTTGATGGAATCATATTACTACGTGCTCAATGTAATTCCTCAAACAAAGGCAAACATTGTTTGCTATAAAAAATTAAAAACCATTCAAATACGACTTAGTCGATATTAAGTTGCAGTAAAACAATTACAATTTATAAAAGTTATATATATATCTATATTTTATAACAATATATCTATATTTTATAACAAAAAGTACAATTGCGTCATTGTTGCACTAAACAGCGGTATATCAGAAAATCCTGCTAAAAAAATAAATGCACACAAAAATGTTGCTTAACCAAATAGCCCTTCACCATGTAACGTATATTTTTAGCGTCCTCCATATGGAACTCGTTTATATAAACAAACATGCAATTAATACCTGTGGAGTACGCGCGACATTTTTGCATAGAAAATGAAACGATATTATCACTCTACAGTATATTGAAAAAAATCTCTTGTATATTTTTTTGTGATACCTATGTACCATACCTATATACATTATTCAATGTAAAACGAAAAGCTCCGTTTTATTGTTCTTACTTCTTTGTATTTTATTTGGCGATTTGACTTTGTGTGTTATATATTTTATGTAAAAATAAAAATGATGTACCTACTGTTTAATGTTAGTTAAAGGTTAATATACGTTCCTGCGTGCGATATGAATAATGTATTTTGATATTCATATCTAAACGTGATCTACAGGTGGTCATTTATTTTTTTAAATAACAGCACATTCATTTTAAACAAATATATATTATGACAAATCATCGTTTATTAGTTACTCCATATAAGTTAGTCACATTCTAGTAGACTTCAGCAGTTCATTATCAGCTACAATATTTAATTACTTCCTCGTCTCCATGAGAAAGAAACCAATTTATTAAAATTGCATGCAGTTGACGCGCACATCTCCTAAGGTAAAGGTAACCCGCCCTTAGAAATACGTGCTTTATTAACTTTACTTGAACCACAGCTATCTAGCGTAGTGTATATGAGAAATGGGAAATTGAAAATAGTCTTTTAGTGTATGCGGAAATTTTAAATGAAAACAACTTTCAGAACACTCTCTTCTTATTCTTGTTTTTATTTAATATATTTTAGGTAAAAAGGTGAAAATCAACAGCTTAGGTGTTTTATATATTCTCCTAAAATGTTATGAAATTATACATGAACCTTACTATTTCGAATTTGATCGAATGACAACCGTTCGCCCCTTTCAGTCTATATTAAATTGCTCTTTGAGTCGCCACTCGGTGTTTGCAGTACTGGTATCTGTGTATACAGGTATTCCTGTACTTTAGTAGTTACTAAAGCTATAGCCGTATTTAAGCTTCTCTACAAATGTGCAGTAGACTTGTTTAATAATATGGGGACAGGGGAAACACAGTGTCAAAACACTCCGTTTTTAGTTTTAGACCAATTTGCGATCTTGATCTAAGCTAGTTATTTCCTAAATGTGTTACGATAGTATCAATGAGGTTTTTTTTGAGAGAAGAATATTTTTTTAAAGTAATAATTTTTACATTGGCTCGGGACGATTATTGAAATAGTTTACGAAAAAAAAGGAGCTCCGAATTCAAAGAAACAGCTGTAATATCAATTGTCGGGAAAATATTTAATATTCCAGCAACAAACTTTTCAACTCCGAGGTCTTTTGTTTTTAAAATGCACCGAAAATAACTCAATATTTTACGAGTGTATCATAATTATGAATGGAGATAAATAAAAAGCATACTCTCTTTTTTGAGGCCAATCGTGGCACAGGGTCACAAGCTTGAGTTCCACCACTCACACCACACCACCACCACATTTAGAGTTCGGCAGAGAGCGGGGAGCGGAGTGTCTTAACATTGGGCTGTCTGTCTTCCCTACTACATGCGGGATACTGTGTGACGATGAAAAAAAAATTTTTTTTTACCGAATACATCGAGCTGAAACATTTTGCATGACTAATGTAGCTGGAGCGGCGTCTAAAACAGTCGTAGTGGACTGGCAGTTTTCCTTGGAAATACAAATATGTATACACACTACATACAAATAATATAATATATAATATCTAGAATTTTCCGTGTAAACTTTGCCTATAGAGCGCTATCAGGGGCTTGAAAATGTCGATACGAACGGTATTTAGTATTTGCATTTATGTGTTCATGCATACGAATGTATGTATGTGATTAAATAGATGTATACATCATATACATCATACATCGATGTACTCACAAACATACAAATGTACATGCGTATATTTGTGTTTGTTATCTTTGTGGAGAATTAATTATTTTACTTCTATGAATATTAGAGTCCGTTCTCTATCCTCCAGCACATCGCCGATGTGCGCTAGGTAATGAAGCACATAATGTCTATCTACACCGGGGAAATGTATATAAAAATGAGCATCCCACATTTCCCATAGTAGAAAGGAAACCTAGTGTTAACACACTCTGTCCTCCGCTTTCTGCCGTTCGTGAAATTTGTGTATGAAATTGAACATACGCATTAACAAACGAAAACAATACTGGCAATGAATAGATTTAATCACCTTCACGCTGTATCCTGCACACAGCAGGGTAGGCAGAGGGAGGGGAAGTTAAGATACTCCGTTCCCTACTTTCTACCGAATTCTGGAGGCATTGCGTGTTGAGTGACAGAACTCAACGCCGCGCTTTTGCCTCTACACCAGAGCGAAGAAATGGAAATATAAATTTAAGTAAATCTTTCATCTTCTCGAGTGGGGATCGAACCCACAACCAGTCAGTTGGTTATACAGTCACACTTCGTGCCACTGTGCCACGACTGGCCTCATGATATTTTGATATGTTTTATTATTAAAATGTAATAATTGATATTAGTTAAATATTATTTGAAAATTCTGCAGCTAAAGATAGATATGTTTTTCGTACACAATATATTTAACCAAATCTAAAGAAAATAACAACTTAATTCAAATTTAAAGATAATATTTTAATATCATAGAAACCGATACATACTTTTTAATGCCTATATATAGAATAAAGAAAAGTAGATTAATTTCGTATAAACGCAATACTACATAGAGATGAAGTATTAGATGCCTTGATAAGAAATTGGATTGGCTAAGCTAAGCTTAGTAGTTCGCTTTCTCACGCTTTTTACAAAGATGATAAAAAAAATGAATTTATGCCATACTAATAATGAAAGTACGAAAAATTCTGAAATGACAAATGTTTTATATTCATTATCACTTACTTGAGATACTATTCGCTCGTGCCGGGTTAGAGGCAGCTCGTCTCACAGCGACAGCGCGCCGAGCCCGCCTCCGCAAACACGGTACAGCTTGAATCAGAGCGTGACGGAAGTTCTGGCCGCTCAGGCAGTACAGGAGGAAGTTGATGCCAAAGTTTGTGTGGAAGAACATCGAGGACACCTGTTGCAAGGCCGTCCACCGACCCCCCACTTCGTCGGCGGACTGTAAACAATAACTTTGCTATGGAAACGTCACCGGCTCAAACTATATGTAATATATCAATTTTGTTTATACTGAAAATATGCACACAACACACATTGCACGTTTTATTTTCCGGTGTTTCAACAGAAACGTTTACTTTCAGAGCACTATATTATGGCAAGGTAACGATCGAATAAAACAAAGTATATAAAATTCTCTTCCACTTTCAGTATTTAAAATTAAAGATATTTTGTGTTCACGTTACATGTATTTAATTGGAAAATAATAATATCGTATTTTGAGAAGATATGTAAAAAAAATTACGTAGCAGGAGTCGAACCCACGTCTCAAACTAAATCAAGCAAATGAAAATACATATAAATATAAACACTCCATCTTTAAGCTCCATTTTATATTTATTTACGAGATAAAATGCGTATATCGAATGTATTACTGAAAATAGCTCACTGTCGTGTGAATGCAATTCTATATTTCACGTTAAAGCCAAGCCAATCGATCACGTACGTTAATTTTGTAGCAACTAAATAATGTGCCTAACAGTGTATTAATTTATTCCGAAATATAAAGGGAATTTAGAGGAAACTCGTGATAATTATAGAGGTTGGAATTATCGCTGGATCAAATTAACGAGATTCGATAGTATATTGAAAAAAATGGCATAGTTTTATTATGTTTTAATAATAAATACAGTTTTTGTATTATATAGGGATTTAAAAATATATATTTATGCGTGTACTTAAATTATAAATGTATCTCTACGAAATTTAAAAAAATATATAAACCTTGGAAATATATTTTATATAAAAATGAATGATAAAAAATGCTTTAATTTATAATAAAAAAAAACTGGCATAAATTGTAGAGCTATAAATAATTTTTTGAACCCACTGACTGTCACATAATGTCAAAAATTTAGCAAAATAAATATTTAACAAAATTGTCGTGCTTTTGTATTTTTATTAATTACACGTTTTACAACGAAAATTATATTTTTTAAAATTTTCTAATAACTGATCTCGATTTAAATAAATTATATAAACGGTTTGCTTTTGTAAAATGTGCCACAAATAATATGTATTATTCGACTATATAATATTTATTATACGATGATATAATATTGTATATTTAATACACTAGTTTTACGTACCTTGTTTCGGGATATATTTTAATATCACCACTGTTTAATTTTTGATGTTTCCATAAAAACACAATCGTATTATACATTTTAATGTCCAGTTAAACGCACTCTTTATTTTTAATTAAAATTTTTAAATGATAGCGAATAATTTAATTTATAAATAAACACTTTACTGGGCGTCTTGGTACTCGTCATCATATCCACTGTCTTCTCTGCTTAAACTATTGTCGTCACTGTCGTCATCGAACCGCATACCTTCGTGCCACCGGTCGGTAACGGTGTCGCTGTCTTCGTCGGTATCGGGGAAGTAGTAAACTTCTTCATTATCTTGCTCATTGAAATGCATGTCCAAAATAGCTAAATAAACTAAGCTGCTTAATATGATAACTGTCGCAATAAACATAATTTTCAGCAGCACCAACATGATTTTAAAGCGTATAGCGATCTCTACACCGTTTATAATGATACCAGTTATTATTTGGAAATACAAAAAACTTCTGATACGTATACTATAAATAATATTGATAATAATCACAAGTAATACTAAGTTCTCGATGAAGAGTGTGGTCGCACGCACCGTGTCACCCATAACTCGGCAGTACTACGGACCGGGGAGTGAACGAATGGAGCACCGAACCCGCGAACTTTCGACGTAAACAAACAGTATATTACGCAACAGGGCAGCACGCTCACGCGCCGACGCGCCGCAGCCGACTGACGGAAAGCGGGAAATCGCGTCCGGCGATGCTGTACGCGCGCAAACAACTAATATAATATCGTTATTAAATAGAATATGTTTTCGAAACTCACTTCCACGAAACGCTGGAATCCTTTTGACTTGTTATGTGAATTATTTACTTTGCAATGCTTTTATTTTGTACTATTAATACGTTTTTAGTAATTACTTTTTTGTATTGCTGTTTTGTGTTTCGATTATATATTTGTGTATGATTTGTGTGTGTGTGTGTATTTTTTTCTTTTTTTTATTTAAATTAATATATTATTAAAAATGCTAATTTAATACGTAAAATTAAGATTTTACTTTTTTTATTAGTTTAAAGATAAAATATGAAAATTGTTATATAATAATTGTAAATATTCTATTCTATTTCGACATTTATTTGAGCATTAATGTGAGGGATAGTGGGTTCCAATCACATGTTACTTTTAAAATAAAAAAAAATATTATAAAACCGTAACAAGCACGCACTGGGTAGGCAACAAAAGAGACATTTGTCACTTAAATTTTCCTTTTAATTTTATAATAGCTTTTAATTTTATAATAGCTGAAAGAATTGAACCCGATATACAAGACATTTTAATACCTGCTTCGTGGAAGTTTTCATACATCTTATAAATTATATCAGTATATATTTCTAAAGTTTTGGTCTGTCGTATTATGTAATATGATTTAAATGACCATTTTCTATCAAGCTAAAATCAATACTACTCCCAGACGGGCTTTTGCTGTGTATCGAATTATTAATTTCGCCGAATTGAAACTAAGCTTGGGATGTCTCCGTTATAGTGATTAACATTAAAACCGTTTTCAATTCTCGATTTATTATATATTTTAGTGTTTTTTTTATTTATATAAAATTTGGTTTGTTTTAAAGTTTCACGCATTTTATCTGAAAGTTAACGAACTCCCCGTTCTCCACAATTCGTCCTAAATGTCTTAATGTGACTAGACCGGGAACGCTACAAATATTGTTCACATATACGTAATTGAAATTTGAATCTACCTTTTATGAACTTATTGTGTCGCGCGGAACCTGATACTTCTACTGTGCTATAACGGAGTTTAGTTCCATTCATATATATGTTATATTTTCTGCTTACTTTAGCTAATATTTCTGATACATATAACAGATACTGATATTTTTTCTGTATTTCATTATTTATGATGCCAAAACCAATTTTTTAACAAAGGCTCACAGATAGACCATTTTTTAATCCATTGGATTCGAAAGTTTACTTTACATAATATTTGTTTTTTGTATGTACTCTGTATACGGAGAGGGTGATAAAGGTGTGCATGATTTATACCGGTCTTTTTTGCTTTGTAGTCAAACTGTTTTTATTACTGGTTTTCTTTTGTTGAAATAAATAATTTTTATTTTAAAATTTTATGTATAGATTTCGAACGTAGCAAGACTTAGTACATCAAATTAAGCTCTGTATGGTCCCATATATATATAGTGAAGTTATTTTCACATTGAGCGCGTGACCTAGATTCAACATTTAAGTTACGGGGTGCGAGTTCAAATCTATTTTTATATTATTATTATATTCAGATTTCTAACGTTTTTGTTATTATTATAGGCACATTAATTGTAAAGAAGTCAGTACGGTTGTACGTACTTTGTATCGGCTCATTTTATGGACTGATATGATCTATATATATATATTGCCAAATTAAATACTAAATTATATATGAAGATTTTTTAAATAATGATTAATAGGGCTTGAACTAAAACACGTTTTTTACGTGTTGGGCGTTCACTAAACAACATCGAGCTTAAGGAGCGCGGCTTCAAATCTTTCAAAGTTCGTTTTTTTTTTATTAAAATTAAGTTCTTTTTCAGGATCCTAATAGTGTTATTACACCACGGACATTACATTTATCCATTGTATTTAATTTACCAACTATACGTCAGCGAATCAAATCGACATCTATGAACTTTAAGAGGACTTGAACTTTAAAATATTGTAACTAAGTAATACATCGATTTTCTTTTAAATACAGAACTTCAAAACCTTGACCTTATCATGCCACTGTTGTTCTGTGGGTTCAAACTTCAAATACAAGAAGGAATATTTTTGTTAATACAATTTTATACGCGTCATACTGTGTTGCCTCTGACTACATAGAGCTTTTATAGTGACATACTATGTAATATTTTATGTTTTTTTTTATATTTAGTTCAAAAAAATATACTTTACGCTGCATCCCGAACACAGTAGGGTAGGCAGAGGCAGAGGTGGCTTGTGAGGAGGTTTTGTCTCACCAGACCAATGACATATTTTTTTTTATACATTTTTAGCTTTTTTATTCATGGAATTAGTAGAAAAGTAGAGAAAGTAAAGTGTCTTAATACTTGATTCCTTATGTCTAACGTCGCAAGAACAAAATATGTAATAAAAATAATTATAATACATTGAACTAATTAGATGTATTTCTTTATACGCCACCCACACGGTGCTACTTAAAAAGCTAATGATATACAAAGAACTGTTATAACTCGACTTATTTTCCTCTGTATTTGTATTTTATATAACATAATGATAAATTATATAGCACTTATGACGATAATGAGCCGCTTTGGCGGCTTTGCACTGTGCCTGACTTCAAACGCGCAGGTTGTGGGTTCTACCCCCATTGAATTGGTTTGGTAAATATTTTAATTGGCCAAAATTATTGGTTAAAGCAAACAATAATTGGACGCATCAAATTATTATCATAATATTAAACTAAAAATTTAATAATGTAGAGCACTGGTGCAGTTGTAGCGTCTATGATGGTAACATGACCAATGCGCATTGGTTATGGGTTCAAATCGCATTTAAGTGAGATTATTCTTGTTTTTCTGGCTTAGTAAACCAATTGTCGCGTTGGGTTAGGCTAGTCAACATCCTTTTTGGAGGGTTGAGCGGTAAGCAATGATCTTTGCCTACTCACCCATTGTTGAGAACCTCCGTTCTCTTTTTTTTGCCTAAATTCGAAACTTAAACGGCAGCACTCAACGCCGCGCTTCTTGTCATTAAAACGGAAAAATTAAAATATTATGTTGACAGAAATAGAGTAGACCTTGGACCTAACATTAACAAACACGCAATTTGTACTAAACCCTGGGACTTTACAGGCAATAAGTATTATTGAGTCTTCTCCGATGGTTACAAATGATAACAAATTCTCTCATTGTGTGTGCGTATTAGAGTACGTCTCGACGATTTTAAGCGACAACTGCCAGGCGCGAAGGGCGCTCCTTCGAAGTATTCAAGTGTATTACTATATTGACTTGTTAAGGCCTTGTTGATATTATTTTATTTATAAAAAATAATAGTTTAGTATTTTACTGTTAGTATTTTTTTTTTATTTGTGAGCGCCGTCGCGGCTTAGTGGAAGTGGAAACGCGATGGTTGTGGCTTCGATCGTCACTCGGGTTTTACATTGTGTAAAGAATGTCTCTGATTCGGATAGAAAACAGAAAACGGAATCTTATAGTAGATTATGTCCGCCTAGTCCACTATGTGCTATGAAGCTGTTTTTATTGTATTTTAATATTAAACACGATACTTACAAACATTATTGATTGATTGCGGGTTCTTATGCTTAGCACATTTTTATATTGACTTGCATGTAATATTTTAATATTACATATTATTTTATTTAGTTACTTTTAGGATTTTATAATTCAAAAGAAAAAAAGAACCTTTATAGGATAACTTTGTTGTATGTCTGTCAAAACGCAGCGATTTGCTCGCGATTTCTCGTAAGATTATGTATTTATGCTTAGTTTTTACTAGATTTTGTAGGAAATTCGTCGCGTGAACAAAACTTATAGGGTACTTCATGTAAATGTACAGCTATAAGGTTTTTCGCACATAAACGCTAAATAACATATAGACATAATATGCACCTAGTAGGCAAACGCTTCAATTTTGTATTGAGTGTGCGGTAATAGGCTTTTTAATAATAAATATCGTTGTTGACTAATATTTTTTGTATAGTTCGTTTTCTGTATATACTGAATTATTTTTAGTATATCTCAATTTATTTTAAATTATTCTCGTTTTCAATTATAATCGAATAAATAATTATGCTCTAATTTATGTAATTACAATACATGTATTAGTACTATATACTTAATGTATCCAATGACGACAGTTCTGCTCAGGGATTCGAGAAGCCCCTGTTATTGCAATTAGTCGACATCTAATGTAAAGCGCCCTTTGATCAGAACTTTGTCATTGTCAATGATAAAATATATTATGCCTAATTCAATAATAACTCTACAGTGTAAGTTAAATATAATTGAGTATCACGTTTTATTAAAAAAAAATCATTTGGCAAGATTCAGAGGAATTGTTAGCAAATCTTAGATTCAGGAAATGTTAGGTATCCTCTCTCACGAGTAGGAATCGAACTAACCACTGTCGCGTTTACGGTAAAACGCAAGAGAATTATTTTTGTCTTTGGAACCTGTAGCGCAGCGGGATAGGCGTCTGGTGGTAAAGTAACAGTAAACAGTGCCGCTGCGCCACGACGGCCTCAACTAAACAAATAACTATTTTCAATACAAGTGCTATGTAAATTACAAAAGAAGTTCGATTGATTTTGTATATTCTTAAAGGATGTTTTACGCAATAAAGTCAAATCAGATAGTGATATATTGTATTAATTTTTATATTTTTAAACGCTTTTTTTTAACTCGCAGTGTTAGTGTGTAGTGTGTGTGAAATCATGCTCAAGGCTCAACTCGACCCACCTCCCAGTGGCCGGATGAGTTGAAATCTAGATTACAACTTCTGATCTGATGATAAGGAAATATATAATCAATATGGAGTATTCAACGTGACATTGGCGAAGTAATTAGTGTCGAACTGTCACACTCGGAACGACATCAAACACAAAGATAACGAACAACAACAATATGTATAGTCAATATTGTTGTTTATACAAAATGGCAAATAAACGAAGGATTAAAAATGTTTGCACAACCCACCATATGTGCCACAAGGTGGGTAAAGGGATCTCTGAACTGAGGAAGATGGACAGGTCGTGCTTAGACTCGTTTGTCTTGGCAAGCACTCTGGTGTTAAATGATATCGAGTACCAGAAAATAGAGATTTACCGGAAAGACACATTGCTATAATGATGCATTAATGGCAATGAGAAGATTAAGAGCAAGATTAAAAACTATTTAAAGAAATTTTGTTTTAATTATCTGCTTTTTGTATGCATACGGTGTTTTCATATTACTACAATTTGCGTTTTGAATAGAACATTGTTTTTAAAAAGGTTTTTTTAATTAATATTTAATTTTATATTTTCTAATCAAAATCGGTTTTTTTTCTCAGTTTTCTTTTTATTAAGTTTGATATAATTTTTTAAATTAAATTATAACTTTTGGTCGTGCTGAGACCTGAGACTGACTCGGGGTTAAATTATATAGTAAGCAGCTTTATGCAAATGATCTTAACTAGATAATTTGCAGTAATTTGAAGTAATTAAATATTTATAATAATTAAATATAATAATTGAAAATAATAATAAATATTCTTTGTAGATTTAAATTACAATTACAATTGAAGATAGCTTTTTAAAATGAAGTTTCGTTGACGGGCGCCATCTACCACCTGAGCGGCCAACTTTGATGCACTTTGCGAAACGAGCGCCTCATACGGGAAACACCTGAATTTACTTATTTTACTTTTTTTCTATATGCATTTTTATACAATTAAGTAATAAATAAATAAATAAATATTTTTACGTTAAGTAAAATATACATAGCTTTTAATGTTAATTACAGCTATAAATATATTAAGTAAAATATTAATTTTTATAATATTTTTTTTTATATATTCTATTATTGACAATGATTTTGATTTCACCATAAACTACTAAATAATTTCTAAGATTAAAAAAAGGATCCATTTCTAAACATGTATAAATTCGAGCAAAGCAGGACTCGAACCCGCGTATTTTACCGTTTGCCGTTGTAAACCGTACGCTCCAGCCAATTATGATCTACGTTGTTAGCCATAATGTTGGAAGTAACCAATTATAATTATTTCTTAATACAATTGAGAATTTTACCTAAAATAGTGATCAAAATATATATTCTAACCACTACGCCTTCCTATCCATATAAAGTCGATTAAACATACATTCCATAAAGATTGAATAATTTTCTAGTTATCTCACGTTTAAGACAAATTTCTGTCTAACTTACAGTAAATTATATATATATATATATATATATATATATATATATATATATATATATATA
>DWAN01001060.1:0-19347 GCA_018230445.1 Heliconius hewitsoni
AACTCAACGCCGCGCTTTGCCTCGACACCAGAGCGAAGAAATGGAAATATAAATAATTATATATATATATATATATATTACAAAATTCTAATCCTATTGTAAATATGTATTTTATTTAAAAGTGTTCTATTGTTAGCGCAGTGTCAACATACAATTTTTTTATACAAATAATTTAACATTAAAAAAGTTGTTTTATGCATTTACACGCAACTAATTAACTTAAGCGGTTACTATAAATAACTCTAATATTTAAATATTATCCTCCTTATGATAATGCTGAAATAGAGTATCGGACACAAAGAGATCCACTCAATAAAGTGGAGATAAATCACAACCGCGAACGAGCGTACACTTTAAAAGCCTTAAAACTTCTTTATTAAACTAGTTCAAGTTGTGGCATTGTACGAGTATGATATTATGTCATATATCTGTTTGTCATTTTAAATCTCAACTGTAATTGCCTATGTGATTAAATACTATGTGTATTCAAAATAATATTATGGGCCAATCGCGGCGCAGAAGCAAGCTTGCGACTGTAAACGTAATAGATTAAGACTTAGATTTCCATTTGAGGAAATTAAATATTAAATATTTTTATTTTCTCGCTTGGTAACGAGGGTAATCGTGATGTTGAGTACAGCCAATATAGCCGAAAGTGGGAAACGGTGTGTCTTAACAAAAGGTTCCCAAGTTCCCCCTGCCTTTTCTACTATGTAAAATGAAAAAATATATATATGAACGATATGTTATTTGTGTGAAAATTCTACACAACATGGCAGCCGCGCTCCGATATGACAATTAGTGTTGAACTTGCAATACATCAAAACATTTTCTTCTGATTTTATCTCTGTTACTTTAACTCTACTTAATATCTTTAATTGAGCTTGCAAGAATTACTACAAAATATATAATACGTACGTGAACCTCTATTTTGTAAGTTACAAAAAAGAGGTTATACAAGCATGTAGGTACACGTATATACTATAATATACATTAAATTTTTGTTAATCGTCAGCTTCACGCTGTATCCCGCAGAAAGCATTGTAGGCTGAGGGAACCTTGTGATGAGACACTCCGTTTCCCACTTAGCAGCGAGTTCTGGAGGCATTGCAAGTTTAGTGGCAGAATTCAACGCCGCGCTTTGTCTCGGTACCAGAGCGAAAAAAATAAACAGAAAATATTTCGTTTCCTCGTGTTGGAATTGAACACACACTATCGTATTTAGGGACACACTTATGCCCGGCTAGCCTCCTTGCTGATGATGAATTATATTATAATGTCATAAACTGCCTTAAATTCAATATCAGACAGAACGTAGTAGACAGAATCAATCGGAAGAAAAAAAATTGTGGCTTATTGTTTTGGTATCTGTTTAATAAACAATATTTGAAACCATGTTTATAACCTTGAATAAAAACTCTATAATAAAGATTATACAAAAGCTCTTTGTAAAGAACAAAATCAGGCTTCAAACATTATTAAGAGACGAGTGATCGGCGCTCTGGTGAATTTCGGTTTATGTTCAACGCTGAAGTCTTTGTGGCTCTTTCAGCAACACAATAGGGACAAAAGTTATTCAACGACAATGCGAGCACCAAATACCGATCGTCCAGCCCCCTACCCCCCCCCCCCCCCCCCTCAAGTAGGTGCCTAACCATTGTTTACTTTAATACTCTTCTTTTATGTATAATATCGATAAAACCATCAATGTAATCGCGGAAATAAATAAGCAAGCTAATGTTGGTATATATTAATATTTTTACATTTATATTTTAATACGTTTATCAATACCTACATACATCGTAACTTTATTTTGTCTTTAGAGGTGAAATTAAGTTCTGTTTTATCCACTTATATGCTTGTCTTTGCATCATGCTGCTATAGAGTATCCCTCACCAATTTATGGGTAGTCTTTTCCTTATTGTTTTCAAACAAACGTGTTTGGAAATTTATATATTTCAATTATTTATTTTTATCAAATTTATGTTTTATCACATTTTAGGCTTTCAAAAAGTTTGATAGTGATTTTCTTCCATTTTACGGTACCTTAAACAAGCTGAGGCCGAGGCCGTCGTGGCCAAAGGTGGACAAGAGTGCTACTGTAAACACTACGTAACCAAGCAAAACACGGCATCCGCAAATTAATACCCGATGTCTCGAAAATTCAACGGAAAGTGAGAAATCGGAAGTGTCTGAATAAGGTTCCCTCTGCTCACCCTGCTATATGCGAGATACAGCGTGTAAGTAAAAGAAAATAAGCAAGCCTGAGTTTGCAGTTTAACGAACAGACATTTATGAAAATGAAAATACATATTGGAATAAGATTGGAGTTTTGTCTCATTTTCATTTAATGTTATTAAATAAAACTGAGACAAAACATACACCTCTTGGTGGGACTCTTAGTTTTTACTATTTGCCTAAAAGTAAAGTATTTGATACAATTCAATTAATTTATTGAAATTCAATTTAAAATTCACATGATGATTGTTACAATTAAGTTCTCGTCGTTCACGTGTTGTATTTAATGTTAATAATAACGGTGTAGGTGGATCATTGTGATATATATATATACTTTTCATTAAAGATTTTTGAGCCACGTTTTTGTTTATATATCAGACCTCTACCAATTGTAGAGCCCCTAATAATAATTGTTTTTTTAATAGACAGCGATACTTAAACACTTTTCGTTACGAAAGTACGTTACAACTGTATGTTAAAAGGTTATCTATCTATCGGTCAAGAAATATAAACAAAAAAAAATCCTTATTTTCCACACACCGAAATCTTTAACTCTTCGCAGCTCTACAGTTTCGAACAATGCCGTCGAGATGATATCATGCTTAACAATATTTCGTCAGTTACTATTCACGACGGCCGCCGTTACAAAAAGCCTGAACGCTCGTACAAAAGCTGCAAAGAATGAATGGGTGTGGGTGGTGGGGGTATGTCGATTCAATAGGGATGTGTAGTTACGTAAGTATGTTTTGTGGTGCGTGCTGGAGAATGTGTTAGCTACTTTTTAAACATTTACAATCAGTTTGACATATTAAATATCGATTGGATTTTAGTATTTAACAATTGAAATTATGAATCGATTTTGAAATCTTCGCGATCACGCACTTCAGGTATCAAGGTGAATATCTTAATGGTCTGACAAACGAACTTTTACAAATTTATAATAATAAAGCTAATAGATGATATTACAACTGTTGGCAGGCGTCATTTTGAAATCACGCTTTAAAAATTTTAATTAGGACAAACGATATTTATTGATATATGAAGAAAACATTATAGTATAAATTCTTTTTAAAAAATATATAATAATAATATCATAATAGGGAATAAAATAAGTTAAAATTGAATCTTACTTCTTTTATGAATACCTATAAGCCAACAGCTCACATAGTACCTAGTAGACTATTACATTTTCAAATAAGCATGACTAATGAGTTCTTAACAAGTAAATAGCAGGTTCTTTTTAGTCCCTGCGTCGCGGGGCTATACAAAAGTCGTATACTAGCGGTTTCACGAACAACTTTGAGTGTGACCCCACAAAGCTGTGGAACGTCATTTAAATGCACACGTTTCATTGGCTCTGAATGCTTCAGGGAAGTAGAAAAAGAACGGGCCAATTACGAAGCTTTTGTAGCGATGCGACCTCTCGAAGTCTTGAGTGTAACTTTATTTTGTAGGGATTCTCCTTTCATTTTGGAAGTTTCGGATTCGGATTCGCCACATATCAAACGCTATGATAGCTGGAACATCAAACCGGGCTTAATTAGAAATGTTCCCCTATCTGCAGGCTGAACTTCATGGAGAAGCTACTGAACTGTGACAAAAAGTGCAAAAGAAATAATATTTCGACTTACATGAAACATTCAAAGGATTTTTTTTTATTTTCTTAAAAAATGCTAAAGATTTTCTTTAAGTAAAGTAGATTCTTTAAATGAAGTACGCAGCAAAGGAGCGCAATCCATTGGCCAGCCAACCGACTGAAGCGAATCTTTGTGGTTACCTTTCCGTTTCTTCGCCTTCTTTAAATCGGATTCTTTTGACTGAAAATATAGACGGACTGTATTATAAATAGGTAAGTATAATATTACTTTGGAGTTTCATAAAAGCTACCCACTGAATAGTTCTTCCATTTCGAGTTTTATAAGAAATATAGTATATATTAAGATAAAATTTCTTTCAGATTTGTCAAATCAAACATTTTATCAGTCGGTATAAAATTAATACTTCTTTTTTATGTATAAGCGTAACTTTTTCTATACTTTGAAACATTTTCGAAGTACCGAATGTTTTGGGTTCAATTTCAAATCACAATATACTAACCAATGTTATATCTATTTGATATTTATTAAAAATATAATACTAAGGTGAAAACGGTAATACATTGACAATCCGTCGTTGCAGCCAACCAAACAGGGTGTCTGTTTCTAGCTCTTAGGAAACGAATGAATGGTGCATAGGTCAGCGCCATCGATTATGAACGGACCTCCGATCAAAATGCATTTATGGCGTTTGGTCGTTCGTTAGCGAGCCGTCAATGCGGCTCGGTCCACCCGCTATAAATTTCGTATTGAACGGACACACAACAAAGCGCGTTTTGTCTTGCAAATGAAAACGCGCACATTTCGCGGTATTGTGCGCGGCTGTTTCGGTGCCCGCCATTATTAACGGCGAACATGAAAGACAAAAGGTTCGTCTGCAGCACTGAGGCTGGCCTAGATAGCAGATTATTGTACTAACACAATAGAAGCGTTAATTCCCCGAGTCTACCATTATTTTGTTGTTTGCAAGTTTATCGCGTCAATCGATTTCATCGCGATCGGCTTTTGTTTTGCAGTGGAGTTTCATAATTATTTTATAAAGTATTAATATGAATTGGCTTTTTTTATTAATTCTCTTGTATGATAAACAAAACAGGTATTGTTTAATACTTGAAGTACAACTTACCCAATGATGTCGAAGAATATTGTGTTGAAACATTTCATTTCATTCAACACATTCATTATTAAACAAAAGAAATTATATCTACTGCGTGTATATTATGCGGGAATATATTAACATAAATTAAATTTCATGTACTTACAAATACAACATCCAAAAAATCATATAATCATAATTTAAACTATTTACAGCCTATACCTATACATAAAATGTTATATTTAATATCTTTTAAATATTACTACAAAATTTATAGATAATTAAAAATAATAAGTAAAATAAAAATGATTCAAGATATATAAATGTTTCTTAATAAATACAACAAAATCATAAAATAATACCAAGTCAAAAGTCTAACTAGAATCCAATAAAACACTCACCACCAAGTTTTCACCGTAAAATAATTCCTGAAATCTCCAAAAGTATGCACAACAAAAATCACAAAACACGACACATCACTAAAACAATTCAGCCACTTAGTACTCCACAGCCTAAAAATTAAATTACAATATTTGGCGGGAAATCATTTCCGACGAAAAAGTTCGAGCAAGCTTAGGCTGTATGTTTTGCTGCCAAGCGATCGTGTTCTATGAGATACTGCCACAGACTGTGAGCCGGCCGGCGAATGACGTGCACGCTTAGAGCTTTCCCGCGCCGAATCCTTGCGCACCACGCTTAATCTCAACCATCCCTGATCCACCCTAAGCATAAAATGCAAGAATGCATAATATAAAATGTATAGATAAGTAGTCACTTTCAGTTACCAAATATAAAAAAAAACATAACATGCATAGCAATTTTACTTACAACTTACTTACTTACTTACTTGTCTTTATATAGAAATAAACATTTAGTATTATTATATATGTATGTATTTAAAATATAACAACATGAGGTTGTAGTGCAGGGGCATAAGCGCGCACTGTCAACGCGACAGATTGAGATTTTTATTATTAGAGGGAAAAGTATATTTAATATTTTATATTACGTATATTTAATATTCAGGCGCGGCACTGGGATCTGCCACTTAAAACGCAAGGCCTTCATAATACGGTGAAAAGCGGGGACTAAAACTATCTTATTGGAAATGGAGTGCCCTAATACTAGTATCCCAAATTCCATCTGTCCACCTTACTATGCAGACACATATAAAGGGTAGACCGAGGTGAAACAATTTTTTTTGAAAATATGAAAATTATACTAATAAACCATACTATAATAAAGTAAACCATACTATTTGAACCTTCCACACAAATCACACATATAAGGGTCTTTCCTACCCCCATATCGGTACATTTTCGTCCTACCATTCTACGCATCTATGGCACTGAATCCAACCAATCTTGAGAAGACATTCCAACTTCTATTGAATTTTTATTTAATGTTTAGACGTTCTTCGAATTCAAACACATATTGAAAAGCCACTTTAGATGCTATTCCGAAGCCACGACTCGCGAAGTACGGAAAAAGTTGTGGTAAAATCTTCTCGAGTGTTCTTATCTAATGATGGCTGACCACCAAGTGACGCCCCTGGAAATAGTGAATCTTCTTCGTATGATAATTTGTAAATCTCAGCCCGATGTAGGGTAACATTTGTTTAGACCACTCTCTTCATTTGACTTTCTTTTGTGCGTACCAACTATCTATAATAAAATAAAAAAGAATCATTAATAGGAATCATTAACAGGATTTAAAAAAAATGATCCACTTTGCTCCCGGCGGTATCATCCGAATAATGGAGTTATTAAAGATTTTTTAAATAACTATATTGTGCTTTTACCTATTACATTATTCTAAAATATATTCTAAAATAGGCCCTTTTCTTAATAATATATAATATATGTAACTGGCTTTAAATATAACGTTTTAAATCCGTAGAATTATGTAATAAAATCATAAGTACTTTAGATGTTACAACACACCCAACAACCCGAATCGTAGTCGAGCAGCACTGACATTGATGTAAACAACGAATCAAAAATCTACTATTGACGAGTAATAAGGGTGGGAGGGAAGGAAGTAAGACGTTTCAGTTTGTCTTAGGTTATATAAAATATCAATGAATTTCTTATTATTGATCCGATTCTCCCATTGATCCGATTCGCCTCGGTGTCCTATATACATATTTATATCCTAATAAAGCTAAGGTGGTTTTTTACTTTAATGATAACTAAACACCACTATACTGCTGTATCTAGCAAAAGGATGCACCAAAGACTGCAGAAGTTGATATAAGGTGAAAACGTTGAGTAATATGTCCGATGACAATGGTGCGAATGCGGCACAAAGCGACACGGTGTATTGTGTCAGCCCACACAATACACCTTGCATACACGGCAGCAAATTTATGTTGCGCTGATATACAATAAAAATGTCACGCAATTAACGAATACAAGCATTATGAAAATTGTCAATTAGTGAATTATAGGTACCTCGATCTTTAATGTATTTTGTTTTATAATGAGTAATCACGTTTGTGAAATTTACTTTTCTGTTACATTAGAAATTTTATTTATTAAACAAGTAGAAGAAAAGTTAGAGAAAACCCCTTGTCTAGGCTCTGAAAATAAATAAGTGTTAAGGAATAAAATAAGTTTCGCGGTCCACCATTGTGCGAGGAACCGCCTCCCAGTCCAAACAGTATTTCTATTGTGTCTGCCATTACCTAGCCCTCTTTCGCCTTTTGTATTCGCCTCTTCTATTGAAGTGAGACCTTCCCAATGACGCTTTATGGTCGCTTTGAAGTATGCAAGATATATACTTACGTGCCTCAACATAATTCTAAAATATTACAATATTATGCTGCTAATGATGTATTACTGGTAGTTGTCAAATTTGGTAATATTCGTTAACATATTAGTTACTAGATTATAAGTTTTTTACAAGTTACTTATACTTAAATATAATAATACATAATAATATTTTTTAATAAGTATAAACGTATAAACGTATAAACACTTTACTCATCTTTGCCTAATAAAAAGTACTCTTTCATTATGAAATTATTACATCTCATGTAGAGCTTAGATTCTAACTTTACACGCCTTAACTTCACAAAGTGTATCTCTATTTGATCTTATCTTAGTCAAAATGGCCTTTTCTACTACTAGCTATTAATATTGCATTAATTTTTTACCTTACTTCCACGTCTAAGTCTAAGTTGAAGCATTTTTGACTTTTTTTGGCTGAAATTGTAGTTTTTAAGTTACTAGGACCTGTAGAACATTAAAAGAAATTAATAGAGCTCTACATGAGATCTAATATTTTTTTTGGAGTTTCCCTTTCAGAGTTGATTGTGTATGGAATACTTCAAATAAACTCCTACAGCCAAAATTAAAGAACATGGAAGGATTTCTGGAAAAACCTGAACTATTTGATCTTATTATTTATAATATATAACAACGAGTCTCAATATAAACTTTCAGAGATCATTAAAATTGACGGAAGTATTATACAAACTTCCATCCCGTAGTTTATGGAGTAGGGGATAAAATACAAATTCAAGACCTAAAGTGTAAGAGCTATCTATACAAACGAAACTTAATATTTCTAATAAATCTACTATTGACAACATATCCACCAAATTTTGTTTATCCTGTATAGGTAATCCAACCCCAAGTTATAAGGGTTCAAACGAGAAAACGTTTCTAGATAAGAAAGTTAGTGCCCCATAGCCCCATAGTGCTTCGCTTCGCTTGTCGCTCGTCTTGGCGAGGCTACTACCGTGGCCACAAATTGAACTTACGTTTTGGTTTTTTACCCGAGATGTTGGTAAAACCTATAAAATAAGACGTGTCCCGTGAGTTCGTCGTAGTTGTTTATTTATTTTTTATTTATTTATCAATTTTGTTAAGTAGATATTTAGTGCAATTTGGCACAGCTTGGTACCCGACAACTGACGTACTTGCATACAGGGTAATCAGGGTACCTATTTTACTAAGACACTCCGTTTCCCACTTTCCGATGCAATTTTCTAGACATTGAATGTTGAGTGGGAATGTAGATAACTCATTTCTCCGGATGAGAATGGAACCCACAAGAATCATGTTTCCAGTCAGACCAACAACTCCGCCATAACGGCCTCATAAAATGTCCAATAAATGTAACTTAGGCATCGACTGGTTAAGTATTTTAATCTATACTTATAATAAAATTGTATTGGATCTGTGTCTGTACATGGAAGATATATAAAAAATGTTATTGGGGTTGTTATTAAAATGTTATTATAAAAACCTTTATTAATATAGTAGAACCCAAACCTAAATAAAAAAATTGATCCCGATCCTAAATCTTGAATACTCGTTGTTTTTAACCGAGTTGTTCTCAATTCGTCGGAATCTTTTTTTTTATGTATGTTCAGCAATTATTCGAAGACACCGAAACTGATTTGGATAATTCTTTGTTTGTTTGAAAGGATATACCCTCACAGGTGATCCCATGGTAATCACTTCAAGATCTGATGATGGGATTCTGGAGAAATCGGGAGAACTTTTTAAATTTTATAGGTACACTTACAAGGATTTAAGTATTTTTTATAAAGACTCGTATATTTGCTTTTGGAAATCACAATTTGATGACGTGAAACTGATGATGAAGATAGATGGCCTAAGTAGTTGTACCATTTTTACTGTAATAGTTACAAGGAAAAACATTCTTATACTTTCCGCCAGAAATAAGGTACCTTAATCGTTGCACTTCTTTTTAACCAACTTAAAAAAGAGGATGTTCTCATTTCCCGACTTTAAAAAAAAAGGGAAAGATTCTTGTCAATATCCCAAATTAAGATTGAAGCTAATAAGTAATAGTATAACCACTACGTAATCAGTCGAAAAGCATCCTATTCAGGTTAGACCTGAATAGGATGCTTCTCGCCATCACTTAAAATTGTAAAATAATTTTTTTTTTCACAAATAAACAAACTGACTTCAAACCATAAACAAAACATACTTTGATTTTGTTACAAAAAATAATTAAAGAGATTTTATAATTTTGTTGTTAAGTCGGTGTCAAGCTAATGTTGCAAATTTGCTACTTTCTAAAAGAGTTATTTTGTATAACTTATATATTGTATTGGTCAAATCTTTACTTTTTAATATTTTCTTGTTTGATATTTTTTAAAAAAATATTATTTTTTTGATGATAGAAAAAAATCGAGATTTTTTGTCCGTCTGTACATTTATCAAGATCACTTTCCTTTAGATTGCGTTGAGGTATGAAACTAATAGTAACATCAGATATTCAGGTTTACAGGTTAAGGTTCTTTGAACTATAGATATTAAGCATACAACGCAGCCAAAAGATATGAGCATTTATGGATCGTTTTTTTTTTAATTTGCATGAAATTCACCGCGTCATCAAAGCCTATAATGCACTTCATATAAACCTATAGTTATCAAATTTAGGACAAAGCAAGATCTTACAATACAACTAAATACTAAATTTTAGTTATTTATTACCTCATGTCATACTAAATAAGACAGCAAACTTCAGTTCTTAACTTTATTTGCTGCATCATTAAAAGCTATAAGGTATGTCGTAATCACAATCTTGAAACTGGTACAGAACTCTTTGGGGATGAGTCCGACTTGCGCTTGGTTGATTTTTCTTAAATACACTAAAATAAATATTCATATATTTCAAGCGGGCGTGACCGCACAGGGGCCACTACTATCTAATATATATTGGTTTCCTACTTAGTTACCAATATACACCTTAACAATTAATGATACCCTTGAGTGGCAAATGACAGGCCCAATTCAACAAGCGAAAAGTGAACCACAAGTCTCCGTTTGAGTATAAAAAGATAGAAATAACTACTACAACAACAATATATAAAAATATAGTCTTTATCTATTTCCTTGCAAGATGCAAAATATATATGTTTCATTCACTTACATAAACGGATTATACTTTAGCCCAAATCTAATTCTACAAGAAATTAAATTTAGATCTCTCTGTGTTTCTTTTAAAGATAGCAAAATATTCAAATAATTAAAAAATATATTCATTTTATTCATATAATAATTTAGTAACTGTTTAAAAGTTATTTATAATCTGTAGTCTATACTCTATTGACCATATTGTATAGTCTGTAGTTTGCACACTATGTATTGCTAACTTTTTCTATTAGTCTGTGCGCAACGCGCACGAAATTCGTTTTTCTGATATTATTAACGTCACGAGCCTATAGTGAATTGAAGTATGTTCCGCCATTTTGATGGAGGTGCTTTGTGAATTCATTTTGTGGTTATATTAATGACACTACCGACGATATCAAATTATAATCTAGTGTGGATTGAATTATAATTTTTAGCCTTAATTGATTTACAGTAAGTATTGAACATTATGTTATTTTATTATTCATTATCACATTAGAACTATTATTTGTTCAAGATGGCGGCGTGACCGGATTTAATCAATTTTAATGCGGTTCTAAAAATATTACATTGCTTCCTTAATGTTATTGCAGCATATCAATATGGAGCCGGCTCTGGATGCGCCATTGGTGGCGCAATCCATCAACTACCATGGGCAACAATTACAAAAGGCGTGGGAGGCAGAACGAGGAGAAGACGATTTGGGCAAGATTGGTGTAGGACCACTGGACTTTGCAGTTTATCAGTCCAGACATAAACATCTTACATTTCAAGACCGAGGAAAGCGCTTAAATTTACATCAGTTTATTGCGAAAGAAGCAAATGCTTTATTTGACGCGTCACTACTGGAAGAAACCCCATCATCTTCCAGTTTAGGGGCTGAAGCAACTGCACCTGAAGATAGTAAGTAGTTAAAAATATAAGTATTTATTTATTCTATACTTTTTAGTAATATACTACCCACCTACCAAAAAACTGTTACGGTCATAAGGTCAACAGTAAACTTTCCATTTCGTCCACCTGAACGGCATCTAATATATTATTAGAAGATGTTATATCTTCTATATTATATATATATATATATATATTTAATTTTATTAAAATAAATAATGAGATATTTTTTTACAGACTTGTTTGCATTAATGCCACCATTTGAGACTTTTTTGAATGTGGATAAAACTGCAAGATTACGACATTTTTTTGATGTAAGTAAAATGTTTTTGTTTTGATTTTACTTTATTTTAAAAGATCTTTAATTAATAAATGTGCTATCATTTACTGCATCAACTAATGGAGGCCATTGCCATGCAGTATCTATACAGTGTTTGGGAGTTTAATTCCTAATTGGGAGAGTGAGTTATCTCCGTTGTCTCATTCTGGTATGGTTTAACAACTCTGGTACACAAAACTACATAGTTCTACTACTCAACACCTGTCTTAAAAATTTGACAGTGTTTTGAGAATGGAATGTTATGACACTAGATTTTCCTGCTATATATGGGGTACAGTGTGAACATAAATATCTAAATAAATATAGAATGGTAACAAATCATGGCCACCCTGAAGTTAGATTTTCTGAACTTATGCATATTCGATTAGTTACAGCTAACTTCAAGGCAGCCTTGACTTGTTGACCATACTGTGCATATAAAAAAATATATTTATAATTTTTTATGTATAGAATGTGAAGACTGGTGAACTTATCATTGGAGCAGTGATCAATAGAACTGCCTCAGGAATGATGTTGAAGGTTCTATGCACAGCAGCTCCAACTCCAAGATATGTTGCTGATATTAATGTTAAGGTATAATTGATTATTCCTTTTTTTTTACTTTCCAGCATATAACAGAAGGCAATAGAAACCTAGTGTTAAATACTCCACTCCCTAAACACTGCCCAATTTTTGAGACAGTGTGTTAAGTGGTGAAATTTAATGATGTTGTTTTATTGTCAGAAGACAATGAAAATAATTCATTCATTCATTCCTACGATAAACAAATTAATTAATTTTAAAAGTTTTTTAATTCCTAAAATTAAGGAATTTATTTTTAAACATTTTTAAAGTGTTAATCCACACTTTTTATACGTTTTCTAATTAAGTATTTAAGGAATTTAGGTTTACACTAACTTTTGAGAGAATTTTGAGAGTCAGGTTAATTTATATGTGTAATACATAGATATATATACTATATAAGTGTAGTTGAGGCCAATCATGTGCAAAAATCACTAAACACAAGAGGATTTTCATTCTCTTTCCTACTTGAGGTAATTAAATACTTAATTTTTTTTTTTTTTTGCACTCTTCTATTTCTTCTTAATTGTTTAAAGCTCCCATGCAATACCTCCAGAATATGGCACAAAGAGGAGATTAGAAGTGTCTTAACACTAGGTTTCCAGGTTCCTTCAGCCTACCCAGATCTATGTGCAAGATCTGCCTGCAACTAAAAATGTAGTTTAAGGGGGCAAAACATTGATTAGAATTCTAGTTATAGTAAAATAAACATGTTTGGACAAATAGAGATGTGTTGGATCCTATAAAGATTATAAATCCACTAATATTAATAATTGGCACTATAGTTATGTATATAGATCCATATAACTTTCACATATTAACTTAGATCTGACCATAATGCAACATACTAATCTTAAAACATGCTAAGGACTTTGTAATAACTAATACATTTACCTAGTGGACTAGTACTAGTGAAATCTTAACTTCCTAGTAAGTTTATGTTTTTGTATGTCATTTACTCTAATTTTTTTTTCCATATTTGATAAAAATATATGTTTTTATTTCAATATCTAAATAAATACTCAGCCTTTATTAAAAAATGGTTTGATTTTAAAAAAAGAAAATATTTAAGTATTATGTAAAGGCAATCTGTTATCTACTGTTTATGTTATAGATATCTAATAGATATTATTTTTCTAGGCATTTTTGCCAGTTGCAAATATCATACCAGCAGTGGACAAGAAAAATGTGTCAAGAACCTACCTGATGAATGATACAGTTTGCTGTGAAGTTATAGAAGTCATTCCCGACACGGACAAAATGGTCTGCGGCATGAAGGGGGTTACACGGGGACCGGATGATCCCCTGCCTATGCCACCTCTAGGACTCCTCAGCACTGACGACTTTCCCCTAGTGTACAAGTATGTATTGCCATTTATATAAATTAAATCACAGTATTCTCACACTTTGCAGGGTTGCCAATCACATTTTTATCACACTATTTTATTATATCACCTTTTATTGTGAAGATGTTGAACCATTTTGTGAATGTGGAAACAATGTAAACAAATATATTTATGAAGAAGTTGTCATTATATGCTATTAAGCAGTTTAAAAATCAAGATATAAAAAAGTGATGCTGAGAAACAACTAAATTGAAGTTAGTCCAGATTAGAAGAAAGTAATGAATAACGGAATATATGAAGAACTATGTTTACTTTGTTTTTTGTTTTATCATTTAGTGTATGTGGATTTTTATTATATTTTTCACACAAACATGTTAGGAAATCAAAGACATGTTCTTTATGTGGATAAATGTTTTCACTGTTTTCTGGTCACTTTTTCAGTATAGATTTAAACAGTTCACCAAGTGCCTACTTGCACAAATACATTATTTTGAATTTGTAATGTTAAAATAATTGGATTATAGAAGACATTATATATTATATATGTTGATTGGGATGCGTATTTAGCTTTTATTCTGGATTTTCATCAGATTTAGCAAAATCTTAATGCTTTATGACGGCTAAAAGGTCAGTACACATATTCCTAGGGTCACTGCATTCAGATGTCTGTAAACAGAACATTAATTCTATATTAAATCTAATATTTAATATTGCAGCATTATCTCACAAAAACCTTGATTGGACTTTAATATAATCAACATTTGTCGGGCGTTGGCGTTGTTTTTTATTAAAATGGACTAGCCCTGGCCGTTAATATATTTAGCTGATGTGAGGCTCCCAGAGACGATAACAATAGTTTAACAAAGCGACCGTGGTTTGCGCCGTTTCGTTGGACACTGATTGTGCAGGCTAGCAGGCTACCAAAGGAACCATCTTCCTCTATTATTTTAGGGTGTTTTTTTCTAGGTGTATAGAGCAACTTCCGAGACCTATTCATAACACCACATTGTATTGTGACCGTAGCTGAAATATTTTGGTAATATTAAAGTCACATTGTCAAGCAGCATCACCTAATCTATGATGTTATATTTGTGTGTGAAAGAAATAAAATTCAAGTAAAATAACCTTTTTTGAACAGCTCCAAGGGAACAGGTGAGGATGAGTATGTGTGAATTATGACTGACATTAGGAATCTATTCTTGAGTCGATACATTCATTTTACTTTGAATCTTTTTACAGTCAAGTAATAGTGGAATGTCTCGCGTCTAAAATCAAAGGTTATAGCTGTGGCCACATTTCTTCCTTATTAATTGATTATTTTTTGACAGGAAAACTATGGAAATGAAGGGAGAAAGCTATGAAGCAATTTTGGAGAAGAGTCCTGGCTTCAATAATCCTAACTGCATCCAATACCTCTCTGAGCTCCTTGGCATCTCCAACATGTACTGCACAAATTTTTCCACTCTAAGGTAAAGTCAAAAATATTATTTCTTTTTTTCATCAAATTGAGGTTATTAAGATAAGATTATGGGCTTTTGTGGCGCAGGAGCACAAGCGTGCGACTGTAAACGTGGGTTCGATTTCCACTCGGTGGACTTGAAATATTTAATATTTTCTGGCTATGGTAGCAAGGCAAAGTGCGACATTGAGATTCGCTTCTCGCAGTGCCTCCAGAATTCAGCGGAAATTAAGGAATAGTAATGTACAGATCCCAGGTTCTTCCTCCCAGGTGCAGCTTACGGCATGCAGCTATAAAAGAAGTTTAATTTATGTTAATAATGTAGTAATGCTAACACCACCAACACATTTACCTAGAACATTCTGTGTTAAAAATTATTTATTAATCATACTAAATAAAAAATGGTAATATTGATTTCCAATATTCAACTTTGAACTTGGTTATTGTTTTCAGAGGAGGATTTTCAACATCAGAATATGCAGATGAACTCCGGCAAGCTCAAGCAAACAAATGGGCGTTCCGATCGGTAGCTGAAGGAATTGAATACTTTAAACTGGGACGACACTCTGACGCATTCCAATGCCTAAATAAAGCACTAAGCATTGATCCTAGAAACGTTGAAGGCCTTGTGGCGAGAGGCGCATTATATGCTAACAATGGAACATTCAAGAAAGCTATAGAGGACTTTGAAACTTCACTGAAACTTAACCCTAATCATGCAAATGCCCGTAAATATCTAGGAGAAACATTAGTGGCGTTGGGTCGTAGTTATGAAGATGAGAATAAAATACCTGAGGCACAAAAGGCATACGAGGATTGTTTAGCTATCATACCTTTCCATGAGGAAGCTCAGAATTCTTTAGATTTTCTTAGAAGCAAGACTTCTACAAACAAACCATTGATAGAACCTGATGAATTGTTGTTACCTGGTTTGTCAGGTGCAAAGTCATTTGAAATGCAAGAGACTTTAAAACAGCTACTCAATTTAACAGAAAAAAAAGAAAAGAAAAAGAAGAAAAAGCGCGGCAAGGGGAAGAAAAAACGCTCAAGCAGTTCTTCCTCATCATCAAGTGACTCCTCAAGTTCAAGCTCTTCTTCCGAATCTTCATCTTCTTCGTCAGATTCCAGTGGTGAGAAATTAACAGTATATTTTTTTCATATACATTTATATTGATGTAATTACATTATAATATAGTTTGGTTTGTAACATAATTGTAAATAATAAAACTTTTCTTTTTGTACTAAGTGGATCAATTCCTTTACATTATATATATCATAGATACAGAAGTACATGTTTTCAGGATCAGAAGGACCAAATCGTAAGAAAAAACGTCGTTCCCAATCGAACAACAAAAGGCAACGCTCGTTGTCACCACTGAGTAAGCGTATGGCGATGTTAGGTGACAGTGACGCGGGATCCAGGACACACAACTCCCAGTTCAATCACCCCTATGGGTATCAACCCCCACCGCCGCCCGTGGAAGAACCAGCCACTGCACCTATGAAATCACAAGCTGATATTGACTATGAATTGAAGGTCAGTATTCATTTATGTCTTTTTTTAACAAATACTGTGTGCTTTTCAAAATTTTTATGTATTTCCTGCATTTTGTAAGATAGGAACTAAAATTTTGTTAGATGTAACAACATTTTGTAAGATACACTCAATTGAATTTTATTTCTTTGTTCTATCAGGTGCGAAAGTTCCTAGAAATGACTAAGGAAGATTCTGACTATGAAGATAAGGTACGTAACTTCTTAGAAGAAACTGCTCAGTATAAGCGCAATCGCAAAATGCAAGAGCTGGGACAACAGACACAGCCCGGTGCAGATCATGATAAAAAGAAGAAGAAAAAGAAGGATAAGTAAGTTCAATTTTCTTGCATATAAAATTTCTATTGAAGCTATTAGGCGCAGTGGGCAGGATCCATACTTTTTGGAATTAATGTATATAAATTTTATGATTTTTCTGTAAGATCTGGTAAGACAAAACAAAATCTCTTAATCTGAAAAAATTAAAATTGAGGAGAGAATGGAATAATATTGGATTTCCTGCCTGCCTGCCTTTTTTTTTCTAAGTTTGTAATAAGATTTTAAAAATGTTAATTATGTTTCCTGTCACCCATCTTTTTAAAATGCAATACTTCACAACATTGAATGTTGTGTATATACAAAATTATATTATGATATAAAGAAATGCATTTAAGAGAAACCTAAGCCAAAGTTTTATAACTTTTAGTAGATTACTTTTTATATCGATAACTTTTGTAAAAGGAAAAAGAAGAAAGAATCAAAACGAAAGCGCAAGGAGCAAGAGCGTGAAGAGAAAAGAAAAGCTAAGTTGTCGCGCACCTCCAACAATGAGTACAACCTACGTGAGTTGGACAATATTGGTGACAAGAAACTACGTGATGCTATAAGGTAACATTTTTATTATTCTACTTATTATAGATTTCTCAAATTTATATTTTTAAAATGTAAATATCTAGAGGCCAATCATGGCGTAGGGGCAACAAGTGTGACTAACTGTACGCGACTGGTTGTGGGTTCGATCCCCACCCGAGGGGGGATTTAAATATATGAAATATTTATTTAAATTTATATTTACGCACTGGTGTCAAGGCACAGCGCGGCGTTAAGTACCGCCACTCAACACAATGCCTCAAGAAATCGGCGGGAAGTGAGCAATAGAGTGTCTTAACAAAAGGTTCCCTCTGTCTACCATGATGAGTGCGGCATACAGCGTGAAGCTTATATTATAAAGATGAAAAAAAAACAAATATGTCATCTCAACAGTTCTTAAATCTGCGTCTCTTGGAAAGCCTCTAATGCTCTAGTCTATTAACACATTCTTATCTAAATTCTTATACATTTTTTTTGTTAGCAAAAATTATAACAACCTTTATATTATATTTAATAAATACCGTGCACATAGTAAAAGTATTTTTTTTTTAACAGAAAAGAACTAAAAGGAAAATCAAAGAGAGATCTAAGTTCAGAAGGTGAATATGAAAGAAAACACAATGAGAAAAGGTATTTAGACTGTTCCACACATGAATTTGCATAAAATCTTAACTCTACTATAGAAAATAGTAATAACGTATTTTTTTTTCTTTTAGTCGTATCCTAGATGAAATGCAGGGCTTGGAAGAATTGGAATCCAAACTTAGCGCTTATCACGTTATGGTGGAGAAGGAAGTACTGGGTAAACGGGATGGCAGGAATTCAGTCAGCCCTATTGACCAAGCTCCTCCGCCACCACTTGAGAAACCGAAATGGAAGATGTCTATGAATGCTGTTAAAGAACCGTGAGTTTTGACGTAAATTCATTCATTATGCTATGTTATTATTACACATATACAAATAAAATGTGTTATCCTACACATTCTAAGTATCAAAGGTATTCTAAGTAAATTAATCAATTTGAACCTATACTTCCTGAGATTAGATATTATACAAACTCTTCAGCTTTATATTATATTCATTAGTAAAGATTAAATTTCTCTAAGTGACTTATGCTACATAATTATATTTCCAGGGGTGTCAAGAAAAAGGATACTCCAGTACAAAAAGGTTATAAAGAGCGATATGCATTTGAAGATAGCTCTGACGATTCACAAGAACATCCCAAGGTAAACTATATAGTTTATCTTATTTGATTTTTTAATTTTGTATACCATATGACACACGACTTAAAGTGTGGTTGTCGTGACGGATTCTGCGACGGTTATGGGTTCGATTCCTACTCGTGGGAATCTAAATATGCACAATAAATAAAATAAATAAATTAGTTTCACGCTGTATCCCAGCAGCACAGCAGGGTAGGCACAATAAATATTATAACATTTTAAATATCATTCAGATTTAATACTAGCGACCCGCTCGCGGCTTCGCCCGCTTAAACCACAGAATTATTTGCTTAAT